>OX439129.1:35862526-35880026 GCA_949318235.1 Ecdyonurus torrentis | reverse complement strand
GTTTAAATAAAAAGTTACGCAAAAAAAAAAAAAAAAAAAAAAAAAAAAGTTAAGGTTGTATTGAACCGTTCATTTGATGTGACGTTTAATGTATAATATTTTTTTAAAGCATTTTTTTCATTATTATAATTACACAATTTCATTGTGGTGTATTTAAATTTGCAATAAACTCATCACATAATTATGCACAATTAAAGTAATTTATTTATTTACAGTTTTGATGTTAAAATATATATATATATATATATATAAATATATATTGATAAGATACTTTAAAACATCACATATAACAAAGCTATTGAAAATTGTGAATATTGAAAAGAGGGAGAAAGTAAAGTTATATAACATATATATATGACAGACGTGAAACATATCAATAGAAAAAAGTTTGAATATTTCGCACTTTTCTTTTATTACCACTAAAGTTTTTGTTCTAAAATATAACATTCAAAAAATCTGTTATAAATATATATATATATATATATATATATATATATATATATATATATATATATATATATATATATATATATATATATATATATGTATGTATAAAAAAAAGCAAAAAAAAATTAATGCATGATTTAAATTATTAAAACTTGATTTAAAAGTTGACAGTTTTTTTTAAATGTTATATAGTAAAAATATAAAAATAAAAATGTATGTAATATAACAAAAAATACATGTTATTTTATGTAACACAGTATATCAAAATCAGACAAGAGAAATTTGGGTAGTTGTAAAAATGATTGATGACACTCTTTGTATGATATATAATATATATATATATATATATATATATATATATATATATATATATATATATATATATATATATATATATATATATATATACATAATATGTTGAAATATTGTATATAAATAAATACATATATTTTTAGAGAGCAAGTTGTATACTGGTATATATTATTATTATTATTGTATCATATAAATATGTAGCCCAGCAATGTTATCAAGCTGTCAAAGTAGTCCAGTTCTTGTCAACATCAACTTGACAACTGACTTTGTGTATGAGATGAAGAGAAAATGAGAGAATCACAAAGTAGGAAAAGCAACATATCGTTGAATTTGAAAGAACGAAAAGAGATATCCTTAGACGTAACCTACAAAATCATATACCTAAAAATGAGTGGAGAAACAAAAGTGTACTGAATATATAACTAATACATTTACATTTCTATACAATTCAATATAACATTTTATTTATTTTTTAATTTGTTTTACCTCTATTATTCATTTTATTTTTGAAATGATTGTTATTTTGTACAGTGTTCTGATGCCACTATTTCTTTTTCTAATTCGTGAAATGAATAAAATTGTATTAGCTACGTAATAATAATAAGAAATATGTAAGTATTCAAATTTTGAAAAAAGGGCATTTTAAACTTAAATAATAATGAAAAATAAATATATACAGAGAAAATTGTGGTTAATTTAAAAGTTAAAGTAAAGAATATTTGGTATATTATTATATCTCACAAGATAAAAATACTACAATTGGTATCCAGAAGTTTAAAAGAATAGCTTTAATTTGCTAAAAAGTAGCTTCATGTTTGAATACTTATTTAACGAGTTTTTAGCACATTCAAAGAAAAAGAAAATTCCTAAGAGAATAGCAATTCAAGTTTAAAATTACAGACATAATTCTTCTATAAGTGACTGCAATCAATAACGCTTTATAATAATTTTTCTTTCTCTTTCAAAGCAGAGAGAAATAGAGAGAGAGAGAGAGAGAGAGAGAGAGAGAGAGAGAGAGAGAGAGAGAGAGAGAGAGAGAGAGAGAGAGAGAGAGAGAGACGTGAGTTGATAAAACCGAGACTTAAAAACTCAAAAGCATAAAGTAAGGATGAAAGATTTTTCTAAATATCTACATGATATTCGAAACCTTTACATTACATTCAGCAATCACAAAAGAATGAGGAAAAAAGTAGTTATTGATGAAATATGAGATTTTAGAAGAAAGAAATATATTATGCGGGAGAGAGAAAAGCAGAGAAACATAAAGAAAGAGGGAGAAAGCAAATCATTGAATATCAACAATCGAACGTATTAAGAATATTATATATATTTTTTAAACCCTTTCCATATCTTATATAATATGCAGTATTTTTTTTTCCCTACATTTTTTTGTGCATATAAAAAAAATATATATCTTCAATCTACGTTCTTTCTATTCTCTATCCCTAAAAAATGCAGCCTATAAAAACATCATCAAAATGAAGAAGAAGGAAAAACTGCCCATCTTAACTCTAGCCCCTCTGTATTGTCCAAATATTTAATAAAAATTTCCTTATAAATACAAAATGACAGCTGCTGTGGGAAAGAAAGAAGAAGAAGAAAGAAAAAAAAAAAAAAAAAAAAAAAAAAAAAAGATAATAAACACAAAGTGACAGAAAAAAAAGCCTATAAAATTGCAATAAACAAATTAAAATATTTTCATATCAACAATATAATTATTATAATAAATATTGTAATGAAATTGCCAAGTATGTTTGCTGTTTGATTGCAACGTGTCATATCACCACTACAATGTACACATACATAATATAGTAGTGTAAATGGTTGCAGGGTTTTGCAAAGAGTAAAGCGTTATTATATATATATATATATATATATATATATATATATATATATATATATATATATATATATATATATATATATATATATATATATAATTCCAGCATGACGTGTTAATAATCTCATGGGTTATTTGATGTTAGTTGCTCGCTTATTGGAGCATGGCAAATAATATGAGTATGCATGCAAGCTCTTGAGCTAACTAAACTATGATTACTCTCCATGATTTTGTAATAGAGAAACATGTTGTAGTTAATTTTGTTATTAAATCACTTATGACATTTTCGATGATAAGAAACTAATTTGATTTATTTACATAGATTTGAGTTAATATCATTCAATTTGATTTAATTTAACCTTGTATGACAAGTTAACATGATATTTTGGTAATTTTTTTATATTTGAGTTATTTTACAGTTTCTCTTGGATTAATGAGAGAAGCCCCTCTGTAGACTATAGGAACATGCCTATTTATATCATCGAACACAAAATGGGACCTTTGAAATTGCTGTTAATTTTCACCAGGAACCAAACGTAAAAATAACACAAGAGAGAACGAAAAGTGTGTAAAGTAGGCAATTCGCAGCGACTCTGACGTCAGAGTGGCCGCAATGCATAAGAAATTGTTGTGCAGGTTGCATAAGTTGACATTTCTGTTTTATCTTTTGATGTTGCAATTGAATTTTAGGCCAAAATAAATATATTTTTACAAATCCCATTTTGTGTTTAATAAATTAAAAATGCATGTTTCTAGGCCTGGAGAGGGGCTTTAAGAAGACCAAACTTATGGTGTTTCACTCGATACTCGTTATATGTGGGAGATCCGCGTTTGATTTTGAGTCATTACAGGGTTTTTAATTTTAATCCAGGATTGATAGTTTGAGAAACTCATGTTTGGTCCGGGTGACACTTGCATAATACAGAATGAGCAGTGACCAATGGTTGTTATTTAAGTTAAAATAGGCTTACTGTTGGGTTAAAAACAAAACTGTCAAATGATCGCAACCATGAAGCACGTTGGGCATCTTTGCAAAGACTACTTGAAGTGACGATGCTTGAGTAAGACAATTAATAATGGCAATAACAGTAAACAATAAAAAAAATCTAATTCGATTAGATGCATCAAATTAAATTTTACTAGTTGTATTTAGTAGGATCATGTATCTGAAATTCAAAGTTCAGCCACTTTCTCTTTTGATGACATTTGCAAGTAAATAATAATAATAATCAGTAATCACTATATAATAGTTAATGTGTTAAAAGAAGGAGAACGAAATTGTTAAAATTAAAATGAGGCCTTATGATCTTAATTTTTGTGTAACTGTAATGTAAATTTTGCATGCCAACTCCCAGATATTATGTAATATTTGTCTTATCCTTAAATATTACTAGATGCAAAAAATAAAAATCATAATAATAATATTTTTATAACTTTGAGGGAAATCACTAACTTAATTACTTAGAAAACCGTCAATCGTCAATAAGTAAAATTACTGTACTCACCTATTTTTGTAAAGTTTTTTTTGTCAAGTAATAAAAAAGAAAAGCGTGACTTAATTTGATACAGAATTTCAAAATGTTCATAGGGTGTCAACTATTATTGTACGTACTGTACACAGTACAATAACAAGTATAATGCGTATACTGTAAAGAATTACGTGCATCAGTGAAGCAGACTAAAAAAGATTTAAAGGGTAATTTAATTTCGTATTCTTACAGAGGATATTATCCTGAATCGATCGATACACAAATTTCTAATTTTTTATTTCAATAAGTATTTTTAATTAATTTTTGAAAAGTGAAAAGTGACGTCACTTACGCTTATGCCACGCATGCCCGTGGAGTCATTTCGCGACTTTTAAAAATCAACTAAAAATATTTAATGAACTCAAAGATTAGAAATTTGCATATATATCAATTCAAGGCAATGTCCTCTTTTACAATATGCAATAAAATTACCCTCTAAATTTTTTAGTCTCTCTCATCAGTTTTTTTTTTTTTTTTTTTTTTTTTTAATAATTTATGAAAAGTGGATTTGTCTAGCATTTCATATATATGCGGAACAACATTTTGAAATAAAAAAGGTTTTTAAAATAACAATGACAAAAATATCACGTTTTAACCCCCTCCCGCTCTCCCATAACACTGACAGCATAATAATTAATTTTATATTATGATCTATGACTTAATTTAAAAAATAAAAAAAACGAGAGAAAGGTCGCTATTTTTATAATTTAAATATAAATGTTATGATATTTAATTAAAACAAAGAGTTTAAAAAATACTTTGTATTAATATTTTGTGGACGTATTTTTATTTTTAACATAAAATTTCCTGTCTTTCTGTATTGTATATTTCATTCTCTGATATATAAAAAAAAAAAAGTTTGACATTTAGGGTGAAATCTTCAAAACAAAACAAAAATGTATAAAAAAAAATGTTTGCGAGTAGAGATGAAAAATGGGTAGAAATGCATGTATTTAATCATTCATGAGCGTGATGATGCTTTTTGAATATGTCACTTTATTTTTTTATTTTTTACATAATTTACATTAAAAATAAGAATTGTACGAAAAAAACAGAGAGAGAGAGAGAGAGAGAGAGAGAGAGAGAGAAAGTTTGTCTGACATTTGATCGTTGCCTTATCTTTAATTCTTCAAGTTAAACTCAAGTTTAAGTTTAAAAGAAAAAAATTCTTTGCGCCCAAGTGAAAAGATCAATATTATGATTAAAAATAAATGGAAAACGTTATGACAAAAAAACAAACTTTTCAATAAGAAATAGCATCTGAATGTCAGTCCTATAAAGTTAGATAATAATCCCTAAGATTTGATTTAAGAATTACATTTATATATAAATACATACTACAAATAAGTTTTATTTCTTCTATAATATATATATATATATATATATATATATATATATATATATATATATATATATATATATATATATATATATATATATATATATATAATATAATATAATATAATATATTATATATATTGCTATATAAGTGTTGCTAGCTTTAAAATTAAGCTTTTAAGTCCAGAAAATACAAGGTATTGATATATCTAACAGATAATTGCTAAAAACATATTTTTTATCCCTTAAATCAGTTTAAATAGTATTTATAGGTGTACCAAAATAGCGACTAAATTAAAAATACAAATAATTGTACAAAAATATACTGCAATAAAGTGCCTCCAATCAAATGTCTTTATATGGAATTATCAGTTTCAGTTTCTTTATTGATCATAATACCAATTCGTACATATTGGTTACAAAAATATTTATAAATGAAGTAAAATATATTTCATAATAGTTTCAGTCATCATAATTCATATTATAAGGAATATATTCTTATAATATTTCATAAAATTTAAATTATATAGAGCTAAAAAAAAAAAAAAGATTTCAATAATTTGTTACACATTATATTTTATTGTTATATCTAACGTGCTTTACATTTTTATTTTTTAAATCATTCTCTTGATACGAGAAAAAAAAATGAATTGAAATTCGTATTTATAGAGTAACCTATAAATAACCTATTATAAGTAGTGTATATATAGTACCAACCTTTTCTTTTCTTTTCTATATATAGAAAAGAAAAGAGTGAATTAGTTGTAACTATTTTCTTAAGTTTTCTTTAGTTTTCTTTAATAACATACAATAAGTACGGTACTAGTTATGAAAACTGGGTTTATACTGCATTAGTATTAAAAAACAAAGTTGTAGGTTGATATGCGCATGACATTTTCATTCTGCGAGAGAGAGAGAGAGAGAGAGACGAGAGTGTAGGTGTGAGCTAACGTTCAGCTAACATAAGGTAATTAGATGAAGTAACTATCATCATTACCTCCCTCAAACAGTTGACATATTTTTTTTATCACGTGTTCTCTGTTTTATCATTTAAACAACGTTTGAAAGCAATTAGAAAGTTAAGTTTAAATTAAAGGAAATGCAAAAAAAAAAAAAAAAAAAAAAAAAAAAAATCCTTTGATATACCGCAGTACATACTAAACAAAAAATAAGCACATGCAAATAAATAACTAAAAATAGTTTATACATCAGTCTATTAGGTAAAAAGTTAGTTATGGTATATAAGGAAAATTGCTTGTTAAAAAAAAAAAAAAAAAATGCAAACATGTAACCAAGTTTTTTTATTTTCCCTCAAGTCAAACAAATAATAATATAATAAATCACAATTGTAAAGAAAGTGATTTTTTTATGCCTTATACTTGATAGATAAAAGTAATTTAAACAAGTTCAAACAAATTGTTTTTATTTTTTTCTAAATATATAACCTGATTTTTGTAATCAACTAAAAGCATTTATGCATTTATTTTATAAATGATTATTTTGTTTTATATATATTATATATATATATATATTGTATACTATATACTTGTAAATTGAGAGAAAGTAATTAATTTTTAATTGCTTTAAACATCAAATTAAAATCGTAAAAGAGAAACTATAAACAATGAAAAATAAAAACAATATAATTTATTATTGTTTATACGTTATAATTTAACAATATATTTAAATAAAAATGCAAAATTTCTATAATGGGCTATTTGTTTCAATAATAACCTCATTTGTAAAGGATTATATTTAATTTCAAAATAGCCATTTTAATTGAAATAGCTGCAATAAATTATATTTTAAATATAAATTTTGTAAATTTTATCTCTAGTGGTCTAGTTATTATTATGTTTTTGTTGATGTTACATTATAATACAATTTGTTTTTGTTTAATTATTTGTAAAATAGATGCAATTGAAAGGGTAACATTTCAAGGATGTAAATATTTTTATTAATGATCAATTGTGCAACAAGAACAACAACAACAAAAGTGAAAGTAAATCTAAAATATCGCTAGGCTATAATATTATAATATATTATCATTTATCATATTATGATAATTTCAGAATACAAAATAAGTTGTATTTTTTAATATGAATAGCTTCTCATTTATTTCATCATTCAATCAAAATTCTCCCCTTCTTTTTTTATTTACACCTGGTCTGAAAAAACTTTTATATAATATATATTAAATAATCAGTATTTCGTATTATTAGCTCACTACCTAGTGTGTGAGGGAGAAAGTTTTTGTTCTCTACTGTGTGTGTGTGTGTGTGTGTGTGTGTGTGTGTGTGTGTGTGTGTGTGTGTGTGTGTGTGTGTGTGTGTGTGTGTGTGTGTGTGTGTGTGTGTGTGTGTGTGTGTGTGTGTGTGTGTGTCTCTCTCTCTCTCTCTTGATTCTTTCATCTCTCTCATACAACACTGACACTCTGTGTAATTACAAAAGTTATTGCGTGGAAAATAGAAAATACTGAATGAGACAAGAGAATATGAATTTATAATATTCTCGTTACACTTGCTCTTGCGTAGTTAAGTTTTCAGAGAAAATTGCAGAGGCGTATATATACGTAATGAGACAGTTTGAATTTTAAACATTTTTTTTTATCACATTCCAGGTGTATTAAATATTACAAAATTCCTCAAAAAAAAAAAAAAAAAAAAAAAAAAAAAAAAAAAAAAAAAAAAGTATACATTTCTGTTTTATATACATCGAATATCAAAGTAATGATTAAATAACATTTAACTTTTATTCATATACCAAATAATTATAATAGGAGTATGTTTGAAATTATATAAATATTGGTAGTCAATTTCGCGCTTCGTATGATAAATTCCATTATCCAATGATACGATCAGTAATATCATAAAAAAAAGAGGAATATTTATTGTATTATTGTTATTCTTCGTATTTTTGTAGAACTTTAGTATTTTGATTTCAAATAATTTTTGTACATAACGCCAACAGATAGAACAACAAAAATATACATTTAAAAATTACTTAAAGAGCAATTATACTTTATATATATATATATATATATATATATATATATATATATATATATATATATATATATATATATATATATATATATATATATATATATATATATATATATATATATAAATGATGAAATGGAACATCATGCATATACACATGTCATATCTCTTGACATGTGTATAGCCTCACAAATCAAATTATTTATTATTATTATTAGATTATTTATTGTTGGATTCATAATGTGAACAATCCTAGATTACACTAGAAATTATCAAGCATGTTGCTTACTTTACAGTGACTGTTAACGAAAGAAATATTAGTGAACTTTATCAAAGTTTTAATCCGCAATACCTACATAAGTTTCCGTAGTTACCAATTATTCCCAAGCAATAAAAAATTTGTTGAATTAAATTCAAACCCAAGCAAATTAAAGCTGAAATCATACTCGTAAAGTTGTTTTGATCATAATAACAAATACTCGTGTATATATATATAAATATACACGTACATAATAGCAAAAAGGAAAATATTAAAGAAACGTAAAATAAAATTCATACTTTTATATACCTTTATACTTACATAATGAAGATATGTTTTAGTTTAAAATAAAATTCTGCTTTTTAGAATTATATAATATTGTTTGAAAAATTACTCTACTCTTAAACATATAAAAGTTTCTAAAAGCTAAAGCTGCAAATATAAAGTACTCATTACTCATATAAGTTAGAAAACAACTGCTGCATCAGAAAGCGTAAATTTATATCTTTCTTTCTCTTAGCAAGTGAGTGATACATCTATAACATTACTAGCTTATTACGCCTGAGGAACTTGCTTTTGTTTTTATAAAATACTGATGACCTAGTTTGTAATATATATATATATATAATGAAAAATAAATGTCCTACGGCTTACTTTACCTGAGATTTCTCAACGTACTTAAATAAAGTTTTAATAATACATAATCTTGTAGTACGTACATATATACAGTACATCAGTTGAATATGTTTTATTTTTTCTAAGACTATTTTGTTTGTTACATAGTCTGAATTTATTAGAAATTAATGTTCTAAAAAGTTTTTCAATACTAAAATAAGATAGTAATATTTTACACGTTTTTGTTTTGTTAATCATATTTTTCGAGATTTTAAAAATCTCAGATTTTTATAGATTTACTAAAAATAATGATTTGTCTTTACTATATTACTGATTTTGCAAATATTCGTCATGTGTTTACAAAAAGAAAAAAAATTAAAAATATATATATCGTTATAAATAGATTATATTAAAACACCATGCAAAACGTTTCAAAATTTAAATGATTTCTGGGTACAAAATATTCGCCGACAAGCATTTCTATGCAGTATAAAGTCTATAAATAGAAAGTACTGGAAAAAATAACTCTCTCTCTTTCTTATTATTTTCTTTTTCTTTACCTTTTTTTTTTTAATTTTTTAACACTGACTATTAAACCCAATGACATATATATAAAAAGTGAGCGTTGGACATAATTTCAAGTAAATGGGAATTTCAATCTATATATAATATATATATATATATATATATATATATATATATATATATATATATAAAAGAGATTAATTCCACCTTTAAAATTAAGTTCTATTTATTTAAATATATTTTTTATAAAGACCAGTGTAATTAGAAAAAAAGAGACTAAAATTCAAACAAGAAGTTAAGCCAACCCTATGAAAAAGTAATTGATAACTTATTTTAATCAAATTCTACTTTTTTATATACATTTATTATAAAATGAAGAAAAACATTAAAATTTTCGGAAAAGAAAAAGTATTTTATATAAATTTAATCTGCATTATCTAATATGTATGCAAATAATGGAAGAGTTGAAGAATTGAATATTAATAAAAGTCATTTTATGTCAACATACCGATAATTTATTCAACACAATATTCAATATCTATTAAAAACTTCCTTCAAAACTTTGAGAAAAGTTAAAAAAAAAAAAAAAAGTTTTTTCTTGCTTGAGAACAAAAGACATAGCCTACGAAGGCAGAAAATTAGTTTTTTTTATGCAGCACAAGCTTGAATAAAAACGAATTTTCTACATCACCACTTCTCTAACTTCGATTTCTCTCGCTATACTGTATGTTGTTTTTTTCTTCTTGCTGTTGCACAAAAATATCTTATGTTTTTTATTTAACAGAACAAAAAAGTTTTTTTTTTTTTTTTTTTTTTTTTTTTTTTTTTTTTTTTTAGTTTTAGGTATTTATTTTTATCTAAATTACTTCTAAATAGTATTATAAGTTTTCTAATAAACTGTAAATGTTATAGTTTTTTTACAAAAAAAAAAAAAAAAAAAAAAGTTCTTTTTTTCTTTTCTTTCTTTCTTTCTTTCTTTCTTTTTTTTTTTTTTTGACAGAAAGTAGAGCCATTTTATAAAAGTTTATAATGTAACTCTGTGTTTCATAATATTATACTATGATGGTAGTAAGTTAATAAATAACAAAATAATTTTAAACAGCTTGAGATAGAAAATATAGATTTTTTTTAGTCTTAAATTAGAATAAACAGAGCCTGTTCATAAATATTTAAATAGCAAATAGTTAAAACAAATAAAAGAATAAAATTAAGAGATTATTCATATTTAGTTTTAAAAAATTGTTATAGTATTAATTATGATGCTGTAATATGAAGTAACTCAAATATATCTATAGAATTCCTCGTATGCTATTACAATAAACATTATATTAATTTATGCTAATTGTTGAAAGTTTAATAATTATTATTATTATTATTATACAAGTATAAAGCAAAGCAATATAATATTAGTACTCTGTAATTGTCATATAATACAAATGCATTGCAGTGTTCATAATAATAAGCATTTAGCTTTACTTCTATATATAATAATATATGTCTTTGTTATAGAAAGCTTTATGACAAAGTCGTTGCCATGTTGTTACTTATTAGTTTTACTGTAGAGTGTATATTATGGTTTATTTTACTGCAAAATATTTCTTGATTCAATTTTTTTTTGTCTATTCCTCTCTTGTAATAAACTTAAAGTCTCACACCATTAGCTTGATGCGGAAAGATGTAAAGAAAGAATATAAATACAATTGCCAGGGCAAAAACAACAAAACAAAAACATTTTTACACCACTTTTGCTGGTAAAATTACAGCTTAATAACTTTCATCAAAACTCGTTAAGTGCATGTAGTTATTCTACAATGTAGTATACTGCAGGAATATAGCTAATAATGTTTAAAATGAGGTGAAAATTAAAGCTCGTTCTGTAAACTACACACAAATATTGAGCCAGCTTCGAAAATGTTCCTTTGTTTAAAACAGCTGGATATGACGTCGCTACCTGTTTACTACGTTTATACATATATGGTCGATCATTGTTATTTCTTCTTTTAGAACTTTGAACTTGATAAGAATGAAAGAAAATTTCCAAAAAAAGTTCCAATCTCAATATGTGACTCACTTTTATCGGCTCAAAAAAAAAAAAAGATCAACCAATGAATGTGTCTTATTTTGTTGGTCAGCTAATCACTGTTATTGAGATTTACTGTACTTGACAGAACGAGCTTAATTTTAAATATAATATATAATAAATTACCATTGGAGATAAAATTGATTAGTGATTTCAATGTTTTTAACAAAGAAATTAAAATTATTCTTATTAAATAATTCGTTTTACAGCTTACAAGAATTTTATGATTTTGAAATGATGGTGTATAAATAATAGTAATAATAAAAATAATAATAATTTTTGACAAAGTGAGAGCCCTAGAGTGAGCCCACAGCTATGTTTTTATTGTTTTTAGTAGTAATATAAATATGAATGTAAAAGTAGCACCCAGTTTGTGCATGTTATTGTATGTAAGTGCTTTCACGTTTTCTGTCTGTTAATTAACCTTGACGAATACGATTTATGAAAGAAAGAGAGAAATAAAGAAACTTTGAATTTGAATTTTTTAATTTAGAATATAATTTTTCAAACAAAGTTAAAAAAAAAGGAGGAAATTAAAAAAAGAAAAAAAAAATGCAAAATAAGATATATTTTAAATTGAATTCAAATTTACAAAAAATTTAAAATCATGAATGATATTAGAAAGAATTTATGACCACTACTAATAAAAACAAAATGTAAATAAAGGGAAGAACAAAAATGTGTAAAATAAAAAGAACATTTCACCCTCATGAATTCATGACTTGTATTAGAATTTTTCATTGTTGCAAACTTTCAGTTTCAGTTTCTTTCAGTTTCTTTATTGATCAAAATACCAGTTGGTACATGTTGATTAAAAAAAATACATACACAAATAAATATATAAATAACACTTGCATTATAAAGTGTTTACCATCAGTCATTTTATATATTTAGGATATTTTTTATTTACAAAATTTAGCATATTTCAAACAATCGTATTTTATAATATATATATATTTTTTTATGCTTATAGAGATTAAATTCATTTTTCCGCAATAAAATCAAATGCAAAAAAATTCAAATGCAAGTCGATAATTATAAATGTAATATTAACTGTACAATAATTGAAAAAAATGTGTTCATTGAATCAAATTTAATAATTTAATAGTATGTTAATTAATTAAAAAATTGTAATATTGCGATATAGAGATAAAATTCATAAATTAACTAGCATAATAATTAGATCACTAATAGGTCAAAGAAATAAAGTATTCAACCATGCCGAAACTTGAATTTAATTAACATAATGTTCATTGTGTGAATTGGAATTACACACTGCGGTTTATATATATATATATATTATATATATATATATATATATATATATTATATAATATGTATAATTTAGAGTTTTAAATAACACATTTTATTGAAATATTATAGAATATAATTTTAGTATACAGGTATGAACTAAATATTTATATTTTTTGCAGCATCCAAATATATATATTTTTTTTCATAATTTGTACTTGTTAATTATACTATTACCATTATATAGTATGTTTGAATATCGTTTACTAAATAAATCATAATAAGTTATGTTATTAAAAAGTACTCTCATAAATTTGACAATAAAACTTAAAAATCTGAATCCCATCTATATTTTAGTGTGAAAATGAAAAATCAAATACATGTGTACAGTATGCATGTCGTTTGTATTTCAGAGGCGTTAAATTCACAAAAATAAGCTATCAAGGGAAAAAAATTATTCGACATTGAAAAGCTTTGTCAGCTTTCGTTGAAGAGTTTATATATTGATATTTAATAAATGAAAAATGAGAGAGAGAGAGAGAGAGAGACGTCAATAATGCTATCGCTATCACTTCACACAAAAAGCTTTTGTATTGCTCTTCAAAACTGAAAAGGAAAAGTTGTATATAATATATAAAAATAATAATATAAAAAGTTTATCTTCCATTTTGTTACTACGTTAAATTTTAGCTTGATCAATTTTTTTTATCTCTTTAGTGTATTGCTAAGAGTATATTTTTATACAAATATTATATATATATATATATATATATATATATATATATATATATATATATATATAAAATATATATATAACTATATTTATATATAAAAGAGCAATACGTTATTGAATAAGCGTAAAACAAGATAAAAACAACGTGATTTCTATATAATACAATAAATGTCAAAGAGACATGTTATTTTTGAAGCTGCTGTCATGTATTCGCATACTGTAAACATTGTAAAATAAATATTCTTAAAAAAACAAACAGTAATTTGTAAAGGTATATCCCTAAGCTGCCGATGTTTTTTTGCGTCTCACTTAAACCTGATGCATCCCCTTTTCTCAGCTCGTTCTGCTTGTATGTATAAATAACATATAAACTCACAAATTTGCCACGTCATTAGTGTAATGTTCAAGATAATGTTGTGCAAATATTTAACTTAAATAAAAAATTCATGAGTTAAAATAATAGGGTGTGGGGGCATGTGAAAGATTAAAAGTTTTGATGACGGGAATGTAGACTGAAGTTTAATTTTTTTTTATAGAATTACTCTAATAACTATTATAATATAATAAACAATCAATATGAAAAAAAATGTATAAAATATATATATTTATTAAGTATTATAACAAGTTGCGTAGTGTAAAGTAAAGAGACGAAATGAACGAGTACTAGCAATGTAATAAATAATCTGTTGGATAATAAAATATTTAATGTCATAGCTATTTATTTTAATCGCTGTAAACTGCATTAACAGTATGCATATAAATAAAATATGCATCTAAAAAACTATAATAGAATTAAAATGATTTACATTTAATATATATATATATATATATATATATATATATATATATATATATATATATATATATATATATATATATATATATATATATATATATATATATATATATATATATATATACACACACACACTATTAAAGTAGTTGAACATTTTATGATGTATACAAAAATGCTAATTTTACGAGTGGAGAAAAAAAAGCATCATCTTTCCTATGTGTATATATTTATACGTTAGTTTTTTTATGTATATTTTTAGTACTTTAAAAGTTTTACTCTATTTTTTATTTTAAGTTCTCTCAGTTGTATTAGAATAAGTACAGTGAAAAATGAACTTGTTTGTAAAGTGATATCTCCTACGGACAATAGCTTTTAATTTGCAAAGAGAGAAGTATGTTTAACGTAGTAAAAATTTTCTATGTGTGTGTTTGCAATATTTGCTTGTTTTGCTAAACCTACAAACACATCTAACAGTGCTATTACTATGTCGCATTGTGGCTCTCTCTCTCTAGCCACACATACCAGGGGTATAGACAGTCTAAAAACTGTTTTTATACTCATAATATGTAAATTTTAGACACCTACAAAAGCTAATTCAAAGTTGCTTTTATCTCAACATATTGCTAATAAAATTTATACAAGTTTGCTGCTTTTTTTCTGTTATTTTCTCTCTTTTTTATATGTATGTTTTGAGGGTGAATAATTCATAAACAAAGTTTAATTTATTCGCGTGTTACAATTCCTTTTTTTTTTTTTTTTTTTTTTTTTTTTTGTAAGAGAAAAAAAAATGTTGCGAATTTTATTCAAACAGAAAAAAGTAAAATAAAAAAAGCATATTTTTTATATACATTTTAAAGTAAAATAACATAATATTTTACAAAAATATATATTATTATAAAATGTACAGAGAAAAAAATAATTTTATAATTAATTCACAATACTGTACATACCTTTCCATTTCAATGAAAACAAAAGGATTATTTTTGAATATGAACAAAAACGAGTTTGATTACTTAATATGTGAAGTCAATACATATACATTAATTAAATCATTATTATAAGAGAGCTCTAATTGAGATTTTTGTATAAATATAATTTTTATAATAATAGGAGAGTAAAGTAATAATAGAGAGAGAGAGAGAGAGAGAGAAAGAGAGCAAAAAAAGTGAGACTTCACTCTTTATTTTCTTTTATACATAACACTAAAGAACGGAAATCATCGCTAACCCTTACGTCACGTGAAATGTTTTTAACCCTTTGTTTTTAGTGCTCTTTTCCTTCCAGCATTTGCCGCCTTTTGCTTTTGTATTTTCAGAGTAGAGAATAAATGAATTCCCAACGGTTTCTTTTTTATTATTATTATTATTATTATCATTTTAAAAACACAGTATTACTGGCTAACATTGGTATTGCTTGCTATTGCTTTGCTTGTTGTGTATGTGGGATGCTGTGTGTCACACACACAAAATACAAAGACTGGTTGACGTATATATAGTGACCGAGCGGCACAATAATGCATTGTTAACCATTATACATACAAACGTTTTTATTCTCTATAGTATTTTAACGTGATATCAGAAGCAATGGTTTTATTTGTCACTATCGTAGTTTTGTTTATTGTATGATTTTATTTTATTTATTTTAGTTTTTGATAAAAATCACCGTTTAGATATTACTATTATTTTATTTTACATAGAGCTAGCAAGCTATTTAACCAACTTTTACTTACTTACTTACTTACTTACTTACTTACTTACTTACTTACTTACTTACTTACTTACTTACTTACTTACTTACTTACATTCATTCATTTCATATTTGTCAGTTAAATATAAAGTAATTTATGCTTTATTGTTAGAAAGTGGAGCTTTTGGAGTACAGAGATTTCAAACTTTTAATTGGCACTTTAAAGAGGCTCTGAACATAATCCTCGGAATGTTATTAAAATATATAAATATTTCACATTATTTGTTTGTTGGGGTTTTAGAGTGTTTTTTTTTATAAAATACTTGAATGAGCTGTGATGTTATTGCAATAATATTCAAAATACCATCGGAGAGGGTTACAAATATTATTCTAACGTTTGTATGTGTATAATTATTAGCTATACAGCTAAATTATAAAGAAAAAGGAACTGTGTATGCTGAACTTTATAATTATATTTTACATTTATTTTCAATTATACTGAACGAAGTTTCTTATCATGTATTCTAATAAGTGGATCTAATAATAAAGTCCTGTGTAATTAGAATTCTATATATATATATATATATATATATATATATATATATATATATATATATATATATATATATATATATATATATATATATATATATATATATATATATAATTATTTAACAAAGTACTTTAGTAATTATTAATTAGATTTCATCTTCAATTTCAAGTCAAAAATATTAACAAAAATCATGTTTTACATACTTATTTGAAATAAAATTAATTATTAAAATACTGTTTTGTTTTTTAAAGTCATAAAACTTTACATTAAATGTCAGAAAGTTATTTTACCACTAAAATATTTTAGTTTAAAAGAGGGAGGGAGAGAGAGAGAGAGAGAGAGAGAAACTTTTTCATTTACAGCTTATTTTTTTACATTATATTCTCTTTGTTTATATGATTCCTTAGTCAATATAATACTACAAAGAAGTGACCACAATTTTTTTTTCTGTGGAAATGTACGATTGCTGGAGTCTTCAATTTAGTTTTGTGAATTTAGATTTTATACGCAGTGTTATTTTTTCTGCACTTTCTC
>OX439129.1:35830026-35857526 GCA_949318235.1 Ecdyonurus torrentis | reverse complement strand
TGTCAGCGCTTAGTGACACCAAAGCCATGGAGTCTCTACAATATTAAAAAACATTGCAAAACTGTGTACTACAATGTTATTTTTAAAAAATAACGTAACAAATGTTAACTCTTATTATATATTATTAAAGGCGTAGAAGACCTTGAACAAAAAAGTTGTGTAATATCCTAATAAACCTGAAAATCAACGTTGACTTGGCCGGAGTCATTGATTTCTAATTTATTTTCCATTCAAAAATGGTGCGAGCGGGCACTGACGTCTCAGCTCGCCTGATCCACGCGCGCATAAAGCAAGCGAGCTGTGATGTCATTGACTGCTCGCGCCATTTTGTGAATGGAAAATAAATTAGAAATCAATGACTCCGGCCAAATCAATGTTGATTTTTAGGTTTGTTAGGATATTACACAACTTTTTTGTTCAAGGTGTTCTACGCCTTTAAATCTCACGCGTTGCTTACTGAAATATAATCTTTGAACAGGCTAAGTTATTTCCCATACAAAGAATTTTCAGCACAATCATATAGGTCAATAACCTTGTATGACTTTCAATATGAAGTAAAAAAAAAAGTCTAAACAATGTCATATCGTATTGGCAAAATACACAAATTTATTTTTTTGTAACAAAAAAATAAATATATTATTTTTATCAGAAAAAAAGCTAAATATACAAAATGTTTTGTTTTGTTATTGCTTTCAGACAGTTCAATTTTAGATATTTTCTATAAAAAATATTTCTGTGGTTGACATTTTATTGGCCAGGTTTGGTCATTGTTAAAATTTTGTTGTCAAAAACGACAAGAAAGCCAAAGAGGTATAATGCGTGAGACAGCAAAGTAAAATTCTTCAACCTTTCAAAAAAAAAAAAAAAAAAAAAAAAAAGTTTAGCTTTGGCTTGATTTTTGCTAAATAAATAATATAATATTTAATTTGGATAACATTCATAACGGCTAAATAAAACTACCCAGGAGAATATTTTAAATGAAATTAAATAAACGAGTTGGTTTATGGCTGAGTAGTCAAGGCAGCTGACTCGGTTCAAGTCACTGTTGACATAAAGTGAGAGCACAACACGTTGCACGATGCGTGTTTACAGGCATTTCACTACGACGCACAGCATTCAAGAGGTGCATGGTTGATGTGATTGCACCGACCAGTTCGGTTAGAAGTTTCCACTGTTTCTCAAAGCTGTCATGGCAAAATACAAGGCTGTGTATTTAGGCTGTGGCTGGTCAGTGTGAGCTGTTTCTCTTGATCATCGTCGAAAAGACTGTCTTTATGGTACACAATATAACACAATATGAAAAAAAAAAAAAAAAAAAAACTAAATGTGTACTTATTTTTAGGATAAAGGGTTTCCACTTTTTATTAAAGTTATATTAACGCTGTTATTATAACGCTGAAATAATCAAAAAAAATATATATCGATATATTTTTCACAAAAAAAAAAGAAAAAAAAAAGCAATTATCAAAAATTAAAACTGGGACAATATATTTGACCATACTTATATTAAGTGTGTATTTTTGCTCATAAGAATAACATTAAAAATGTAGAATAAATTTTTGAATAGTAGATCATATGTGTATATTATCTTAACTGCTTTTATTTCACAATTAGATATCTGTTCTTTTTCTTTCTGTTCATATAAATTCACACTATAAAAATTTCAAACCATAAACCTAACTTAATAAACGGCATTAGAGAATCGTAAAATATATATACGATCGAAAAATATATATAAAAAAACGAAAAAGAAAAGGGTTCATTTTTATGACTTTCTCGCTTTTATGTTAAAATAATTAAGGAATAAGTGCCAAGTTAGGAAAAAAAAAAAAAAAAAAAAAAAAACATATGTGTGATTGAATATAAAATTAAATTTATGTTTTAATTATTTTAATTTTATAAAGTTTAATTTTGGCGATTCAATAAAAATCATATAAATGTTGGTATAACTTTTTACCTTTGCTCAATAAAAATAAAGGTTATGACGTTAATTATTAAGTGAGTACCATTTCATTTGCATTTTTATTTCTTTTTTTAAAATTGAGAAGACTAAAATAAAGCTTAAATTTTTATTTTAATATCCGTAATTGATGAGGAAAGAATTTAAAATTTGTCTAATTTCACAAAATAGAGAGAGAGAGAGAGAGAGATAATGGTGTAGGCGGTTCAAATTCAGAGGGAAATAATAATATTTCCTATGTATAACATTTTTTTTCACTTTCTTTGCATCACTACAATTTCAAATGTTACAAGGAAAATACAAAATATCACGGTTCAGAGGAAAGCAATTATTCAAATTTCACCAAACAAATTTCTCTGTTTCCTTATTTACGTGAACGTAAAGACACCTATCTCATGAGACATTTTCCTTATATATAAAACATTTCCCAGACATTTGGGATAACATTCCTCACATTTTTCCACACATTAAAAATTTTTCATTGTTACTAAAATAGTTTTGTATTACGTAATTTGTTATTCATATGTACTGTACAGTAAAAATGTTGATAAAATAATGAAACTCGAATACTATACTTGTATTTTATTGACGTGTAAAGTCCGTGGTCACCACATTTAGATTGATTACAATGTAAAACAAAACAACTTGTTAGAAACTCATTACGTTAATTTTCTATTCAATAATTCTTGTTTTGTATTCGTTTTTTTTTATTGATTTCAATCGAACTAATTATATATGAATCAAACTTTTTGTTGTTTTATTTTTTATTGTATACTCTTAATATTTATTTTGTACCAGCTCGTTCATTAAAATAAACAAGCTGACACAAAATAAAAATTTAAACAACAAAAATTGTGATACATATATTTTTGTATCTGTACTAAAAAATAATCAACAAAAATTGTTATGTATGATCAATATTTACATAAAAAAAATACAATTATTAGAAACATAATGATATTATTGTGAAGTAACAATAAATGTACTAAAAATTACTTATGCGTATAGTAGGAAAAAAAACATCGTTTTTTGTCGATAAAATAGATACTGTATTTGAGTATAAAGTACTGAAACTAATCTATACATATATTATATTGTATTTATAATTACTCTGGCAAACTGCTATGTAATGTCAGAGGACCACGCTAGTGGGCTTGTTCCTTTTGTGACCTCTTAATAAAAATCATTTTATTATTATTATATTATTGTTATTAATAAAAATCTTATTGAAAACTTGTTGTTTTAAATTTTGCAAAAAAAAAAAAAAAAAAAAAAAAATTAAAACTCAAATTCAATCACACCATATTTTTTTAATTCTTACATATAAATGAGATTAATAAATTTTAAATAAAAAAACTCTTTAACCATTTGAATAATATATATTATACTTTAAATTAGATTAACTAAATGATCTCCTTTTTTTAAATGACGTCATGAAACTATTTTCAAATGAACCAAAGTAAATTGCATGCAGTGACATAAATGGGTTGAAATGGAGCTGTTTTTCCGTGTTCAACTTTCTGTATAGTTTTGCAACTTTAGAGAATATATAGAACTAATGCTATATACGCACTAACCAAGAGTAGGGCAAGTTTTTTTATGTGCCCAAGAAACCGTAACTTGTTCTCCCCGTGTCTTTTTTTTAAGCATCGTCTTAAACTTGCTAACATGTTTAAATCTTTTGTAATCGTAAATAAGATACTTCACTTTTCCCCCCCTTTATATAAAACTGTTTCTAGTAAAAGTATAATGGAACAAACTTAAATATATATATATATATATATATATATATATATATATATATATATATATATATATATATATATATATATATATATATATATATTAAAGTGTAGTACTTAACAATGTCACTAAAAAAAACTGTTCTGGTCAACTTAAGTATTAAATTGACCCTTAAGAATGGAGTAAACATTGCGTAATTATTGTACATATAAAGAATAATATACTCTGTTCTCTCCATATTATACTATATATCTACGTAATTTTTTTAGAGAAGTATATGGAGCATGAAAAACCGGAGTTGAGTTCTATGTGTGTTAAATTAATTATAAACTTTCTACAGTATAGTAGAAATAAAATTGTAACATATAACTATTTTATGTTATAACTGCAGTTATATTAAATTTCAAACAGATTGCCTAGTAGGCAATTATTATAATAAATATAATAAAAATATATAAAAATTAAACCATAGAAATAATTAAATATTTAATTTCATGCATAATTTTTTTTTTTTTTTTTTTTTTACATAAAATTTTAATTTATCATGCATGTAAATTATTTCTAAAAAAAAATTATTATTTTTATTTTTTATTATAATTAACTTCTGTTTTTAAGTAAGCAGTTACATGTGTCATGCTGGCAATATATTTCTAAAGTTAAGTGCTTCAAGGTGCAACGACGCGTATATGTCAAGATACCAAGAGAAATATGTTGGTACAGTATTATACCATTTTCTTGTCAAGAACACCAGTGCCACCATATTCATGGTTTTTATACGTACAATAAAATATAATTTTATATTATCAGGTTAGATCTAAGTCAACTGGAAGAAATACTCATGTATAGAATAATTTTATCAGATTTTTTTAATTTCTATAGTAAAATATTTTAATGTTTATTTTTTTATGATATACAAAATTAATATAATATAATATTAATAACTCTATTTAGACGATATGAGGGATTGACAGTTCTATTTTAGAAAATTATGACCACAAAATTAACATAAGACAAAAAAATTTCAGGATTTTTTTTTATATAATAGTAAATATAATTGTGCTATTTTTCCATTGATAACATTCTTTTTGCCATAAGAAAAGCATTGAGTAAAGTAAAAACTAACCTAAGTAACCTAGACTTGCAATAATGAATAATAATAATTATAATTCAAGTCATGCATTGATTAATTGTATGATTTTATAGTTTTGATTGATATGAAAAAAATTTAAAGATACTGCATTTTTTTTACGACAAACTCTTATAGCAGAATCAAGTATTCATAAGAAAACTTTTATTATAGTATTACTCCATATAAATACATGGTATTTACATAAGGAAATAAAATATAATTATTTAGAAAAGTAGTCTAATACATATTACATGGTGATTCCTATACATATGACATTTTAGACTCTCTCTCTCTCTCTCTCTCTCTCTCTCTCTCTCTCTCTCTCTCTCTCTCTCTCTCTCTCTCTCTCTCTCTCTCTCTCTCTCTCTCTCTCTCTCTCTCTCTCTCTTCTTTTTGGTCACAATTTCTGTACAAGATAATTTTGAGCATCAAAAGTAGAATGCGTAAATTACCTTCAAATTGCATAAAGATTATAATTTTTTTTTCTATTGGTAGCCAAAACTTACACATTTTTTTACGCAACCACGGATAATAAAATTGTAACGTAAATAATGACTGAAAACATATTAATTTTAAGAACTAACGTGTAGTCAACTAATCTATTTTATGAGATAATATTTATTTGTAACGAAACACAAGTTTGTGAACAATCCACAGTTTATTAGGCAACATTCCAAGACAATGCGATTTTATTTATAAACCTTTGGCTGTGACATTTCTTACTTTAACCCCAATCCAGTATTTATATAAATTTCAATTTTCTTCCACCTACAAAATATTGTTATGGAATTCTGTCACATAACCTATACAAATATATTTTATGTTGACATTATTGTTCTAAAATAAATTTCCTTTCCTTTCAAATTTTAAAATATTAAGATTTAAAGCTACATTTGTGAAATTGAGAGGTATAATATTATTATTGTTAATAATAATAATGTTTTAACTTCAAAATTATCTTAGCATTAATAATCAATATTACTTTAAAAAAATGACCCGTATAGTCAAAGCTTTTTACTTACATACATACACACACATATACACACACATCTAATATATATATATATATATACATATATATATATATATATATATATATATATATATATATATATATATATATATATATATATATATATATATATATATATCGGATGTGATTTAAAGATGTTAAAATCCTGACCATATATTTTGGAACAATGCCATAATGTACTGTCTTTAAACGTATTTTTTCAAACGTATAGATTAATGTATATATCATAAATTTAGTTAAAAAAAAAAAGACAAAGAATATTTAAGATAAGTATATTCCCATCACTATTTTTTATTGAATTTATAATATTCAGGCAAGTGCAAAGATATTGCGTACAAAAAAAACACTTTTTTTTTTTTTTATCATTTTGATGTAGTATAATGTGTACAGAATTGAACGAAGAAATGTCTCAGAGGGGTTATTTGGTTTTGAAATGTAATGTATTTGAATTACATACACACACACATACACAAAAGTTAGTCTCTAATGTAACTATTTAGTAGTATAATTTACTGTGTACTGTCAGTTATCTGTTTGTTCGATTAATGCCTACTGGGTAAAATAAATATTAACTTCTATTGAGTTTCTATTCTAACATATAAAATACTTTTTAAAAAAATGTTCAATTTAAATCATCGTATATAATTTTTTTTATTCTTACTATGCTTTTTCTTACAGTAAGTAATTCAATTTTTTTTACACATATCATTAAAGAATATGATATTCTAAATATTCCCTTCTTTACTTGTTATATAAAAAAAAGACATTACTTTATAATGCTACATAAAATGTAACATCTGTAAGATTGTGTAGGTTATAGTAACTTGAAATTAGAATATTATGCATATATACAATTAGATTTTACAGTTTTATTATCACTTATACACATACTTTTGGTTCCAATTACTATTTTCAGATGTCATTGTCACACTATGTTATATTATTATACACTTGAGACAATAACATATATTCATTTTATACTGCGTGCTTTTTATGTGTCTCTCTACTATATACGGCACTTATTTTAACTTTTTCATCAAACTTCCTGTCCTGTCCTATTCTTTATTCTATTTCTATCTCTATTTTTTTATATTCTTATAAATTTGATGAATGATAAAATAACAATCAACCACAAAATAATGAGAAAATAAAAAAAAAGTTAAATTATTTTTTATGACTTGACATTGTTTTAAAACAAAGAAAAATTTTACTCTGGAACATTTGAAAAAAATTAGTAGTAAAAATTTATTTTAATATTGCAGTGTCAAAAACACACTCTTTTATTATTATCATTATGATATCACATTTAGATTTTTTAAAAAAAAAAATAGGAGTAATCTTGCTCTCAAGAAAATATGCAATCATATTTTATATTTACGAGTGATGATGTTATAAAAGTTTTAGTTTTAAAGCCCTTGTCAACTTACTTTTTTATCATTTAAAATACTAGATTGATAATTAACATACCTTATTATCCATGAATTAGACACCAACACGTTAATTTTGTATTTATTTTCATTTTGACTGTTATATCACGTATCTGACGTCACAATGTACCACTGCTAATCACAGTCACCGCTCTGGTCTCGGTACATTGTGACGTCAGATACGTGATATAACAGTCAAAATGAAAATAAATACAAAATCAACGTGGTGGTGTCTAATTCATGGATAATAAGGTATGGTAATTATCAATCTAGTACTCTAAATGATAAAAAAGTAAGTGGGCAAGGGCTTTAAGGAGTAAAATATATATTATAAACTCAACCAAATTTTAATGTTACATTTTTCTACTATTTTAGGAAAAGAAATAATTCAATGTTAAAAAAATAGAAACACCTGTAAAATATATCCTCTTTTTTTCTGTCTCTCTTTATATTTATTATTTTTTTGTTTTTCAATATTTTATACTAAAACGTAGACCACATTTTTACTAAAAGCAATTTTATAGTTCAAAGAAACAGTAAAATATGAATGTTCATAAAAATAAGTTTTTATTTCAGGCACTTTTTATTTATTGTTTATTGTTTTGTCAAGGTATTAAATGACATAAAATTTAGACAGTTCATATAAATAAACATAAGTTGTTGTTTTTTCAGTTCACTTATAAAGTGTATAAACATGTGCATCAAACAAATTAAAAGAAGAGAGAGAGAAGAGAGAGAGAGAGAGAGAGAGAGAGAGAGAGAGAGAGAGAGAGAGAGAGAAATCATTACGATACAATTATGCCGTAGCTGGAGCCCCTTGCTACATAGGCAAATTGTTAAACAATCTTACAAACATTATAGTGCTTAACAAATTGCCTATGTTGCAAGGGGCTCTCATTTCTCAATATTCAAAATGGTAGTATAGTAAATTAATTAACTTTGACTTTAATTAAGATTTATTACCCATAAAACTATAGAAGTATTATATTTTCAATTTTTATTCTATTTTTTATTAATTTTCTTACATAAAAAGCAGGAAATTTTTGTAAAAGCTTAAAATTATTTAATAAAATAAAAGCGTCAAAGTATGAAAATTTGAAGGTAAAAGATATATAAAGGAGGTAAAACTCAAGGGAAGAAGTAAGATGTGTCTACTCGTGCAGTGACAATTTTTCTCACGCTACGACCTGAGGCAAGTTTTTAATTAGTTCATAGCATACACTAAAGAAAAAGCATGTAAAGATTGTGTGAAGAGAAGTTTCTCTCCAAGGGATGTATTTAATTTTCATGAAAAGATTCTTGCCACTAGATTTTTACAAACCCAAGTTTTTTTTTTTTTTTTTTTTTTTTGAAAAGGACGTAAAAAGAGAGATATTTATATGTGTGTGTGTGTTAGAATGATACGATGAAAAAAGTAGGTTTTGAAAGTTCTGGGAATGAAAGAATAAGTAAAATAGTTTGTAGAAGAGAAAGCTAGAGGGAGATAGATTGAGAGAGAGAGAGAGAGAGAGAGAGAGAGAGAGAGAGAGAGAGAGAGAGAGAGAGAGAGAGAGAGAGAGAGATGTTCATATAAGGACCCAGAACAAGGGATAAGAAGATTAGTTAAAATGAAATGACAGAAACGGCAGAAAATTAGAAAAAGAAGAAAAGTAGTTTTATGTGAGCTTTAAGGGTTACAGTTAAAAAAAATCGAACTATATTATAGTTAATTAAATATAGCAAACATATAATATATTATATAAAAATATTAATAATGTATCCTTACATGCTTATACAAGTTCTAAACACGAATGATATATTTTATTAATTGTTAACTCATTACATCGTAAGCTTTAAAATAAAATCACTGAAATGTAAAATTAAATTAATGAATTCATTTACAAAACATCTGGACAATGATTACATTTCAAGTTCATTAGAATAGCGTAAATTAAAAAGAATAAAAAAAATCTTTGTTTTTGTAATGAAGATAAAAAGAGAAAGAACGGCTGTGTGTATTATTAGAGAGCTTGCCAAGCAAATTCATCTCACTTTTTCGATCGCGGACATCTTGTCGCGTCAGCATTTTTGATGAGCAACAAAAAAAAAAAAAAAAAAAAAAAAAAAAAAAAAAAAAAAACGACCCATCCTGTTTGCCCTTCTTCATACCATTAACTCTTAAAGCCGAGATAACGATGATATAATCATTAACATGAGAACCCCTCTATAAGAGTCAATTTTCAATAACAATTTTTATGCTCTTGAACCATTAATTTTCCTGTCATGTTTTTTTTTTTTCTTAAAAAAAAAGTATATTGTGTAAAAATTTATACATATAACTTTTTTTTTTTTTTTTTTCTTTCTTGACAGCGTGACTTGGAGTCACAAACTCAATTTCTTCACTCAATACATTTTTATTGTAACAATGCATGAAAGTGGTAGCAGCCAGCAAACTGTTGATGTCGTCGTTTCTAAGGTGGTTGACTTCATTGTATGTCTACAATAGTCAAGGAAAAAGAAATTCTAGTTTATTTTCTTGTGGAAACCTGTAAGAATACAGGAAATATTTCAATAAATGTAAAAAAAATTGCAATCACTTTTTTGTGTATGATATCATTCAAACTATGTTTGCAGTGATCGTGGGCTATGCAAGAGAGGTGATAATAGTTTATTTAAAAGTGATATATGAAGATACAAAATATTTATTTGTGTTAGAAACAATTCTTAACATTACAATCGATTAGGTGATTAATTTTAAATCTCAATAGCAATATAAGTATGTACAGTGGTGCAGTGGCAAAAAAAAAATCTTTTATATATTTAAATATTACTTTATATAATTTTTGCTATATAGTTAATAAACAACGTCCTAGCAAATTTTTTGAGGTTTTAATTAAGGTAGGGGTACTATATGGAATTAAACTACTAAAACAATAATGAAAGAAATCGTCCAATTACTAACTGCTTTAATTAAAATATATTTTAAAGTTCCATTTATAATTTAAGTTTGCAATCTTTAATTGTACTAAAAAGCACACCCTTTGATGAGACGTTATCAATGATCTTTTTTTGATCTTTTGAATAAGATACATGAATATAATGGTACGAAAAAACAGTATAATACTCTCATTAGCAGTGTACAGATTTTTATATGATATAAATATTTATTTTTTTTATCCAAAAATCTGTTACGTTTTGAATTTTTATATACAAAATTAACTAACGTATGACATTTAAACTTTAACATATCATACTTTTAAAAAAGTAATTTTTCCTTTGAACTTTTACCAGCGGCGTCAATATTTTTATTAATCAATTCTACTAAAAAATATATATATTACTAAAATTACTTCTATAAACAACTTTTTTTCCTTGTTAAACTTAAAAACAACACTTGCCCCCGTAAGCTGCGACACTAACTAACTAGTTAAACCGTAGTTAAGTTGTTATTTTGATTGTTGCAACAATTAAAAAAAGATAACTAAGGTTTAACTAGAGGTTGCAGCTTACAGCAATGTTATTTTATTTCATTAAAAAAATCATGTTATAAAATGTGTGTGTGTATATATATATATAAAATACATAACATTTGTCATCAAAATAATGATCACATGTATAACATAAACGTATATTAATATCAAAAAATGATTTTTTAATATGATTTTTTATAAACAATAAAACTAAAATAATATTAAACAACAAAAAAAATTTTTAATTACCATCTATATAATGAGATATTTACATAATTTTAAATTAGTATATATGTATATATTTTTCTTCACATAAAACAACATTAATATAATAATATATAAAACATAATAATAATGGTCATGGTGTTATTAGAAACACGTTTTAGTAATTTTGTGGTAAATGTGAATAACCGTTACCTGTAACATAGTCAGCACAAGGTAATATTAAAACCACATTTTGTTTAGATGACCAGACCAGACTGTTATGATAATAAAGTGTGATAAACAAAAACTTTTGTGTATAAATCTATGTGTTTGTTTACCTCATTATATGCGGTTTTTATTATATATACGTATAATATATATATAATATATATATATATATATATATATATATATATATATATATATATATATATATATATATATATATACCTAGAAAATATTACACTGGCATAAAAAATGTTTGTTCTACATTACTGTATGTACTCTATGCTGTACAATCAATATACAGTATATCAATACTGTATTTGTAATAATAATACTAAATTTATTTTATATATATATATTTTTTTAATTAAAAATAATGTAAATTTTCAATATAAATATATATAGCCCAGACTACTGCCAAATGTTCAATTTGTGAAGTTTTAGTGACAATACGTGCTTGTTAAGTTTCATGTTTTTGGACTTTTTTTTATTTTTTTTTTATTTTTTTTTTATTGCTTTTTTACCTATCTTTGCATTCAGGGAGTTTATAAAAAGACAGCACGATTGTAACCGAAAAAAAATTCTCAAACGTTCATTATATCAAATTAAAGCCTTAATATTGCCATTTTTGAAATTGTTTTTGAAATTTAAGTGCATCAAGTAGTTTGCGAGCTATATACAAAAGTGTAAAAAAATTAGAAATGTTCAACAAAGAAAAAAAAAATCTGTTGCATTTTAAAAAACACAAGATTAATGCTTTCATTTATGTATTAAACATTTGAGAAAAATTAAGTACTCTTACTTTTTTTGGCGTTTAAAATCTTGCAGTTTTCTTCCTGTATATTGTATTAAAATTTTAGTTTGCATGTTATCACTAGTCCATTATTTCATAAGTAGTTTGAAAAAGTATATAATATTTGCAAATTTACAAAAACTGAAAAAATTATATATCTGAGTACCACGTATTTTGAAATACCCTTAGTAGAAGACCGAAATCTTTTCATTTTTCGTATTATTATTTTTCTTTCTATGTACACTCCTCCCGAATAAATCTGACCGTTTGCGTTCAAGTTTTCCCATATATTTAACATTTGGAGAGATTAACGCTTCGATCAGATTTATTCGGGAAGAGTGTAAATCGATTTATTTTTCAAATAATGTATGTATTTGCAATGTAAATCCCAGATAGAAACTTGTTAGCCTAAATAATAATTTTGCAAGTTACATAATATCATACTTTATTGTACAGTACATGAAGCATTTAACATAACTTTTGAAGTAGTTTGCAATATTACAAAATATATAACTAAAGTTGAGTAACTGAAATAATTATTTAAATTACACATTTATTTTAAAATATATCGTAAATTTAATAAGATTTAAGAAATACAGTTCTCAAAATGTTTATCTTTTTAATTAAAATAAGGATTTCAAGTAAATTTTACAATTCAAAGTTAACTGCTAAGACAGATAGCTAAAGATAAAATAAAATCTGCGTCTGTTACTTACATTTAAGAATGTATTTCGTAGTTTAATTGAGTAATATTCTGACATTTATTTCAACTTTTTTTTTAAAGTCTTTTTAGTTTAAATTAAGAGCAGAAGTTATCAAATAATTACTGGTTGTAATTTATTTTAAATGGGATTCTTTTAATGAGACAAAATAAAAAAAAAGTATATTTTTTTGTCTCTTTAAATTATAGGATTGAAATTATTTTCTCTCTTTTTAAGGTAGTGACTCGTTTTGTTTCGAGGAAAAAAGTGTATGAATTTTGTTTAAATAAAAAAATACAAACAACGTACACAAACTTTGTAAAATCTCTCTCTCTCTCTCTCTCTCTCTCTCTCTCTCTCTCTCTCTCTCTCTCTCTCTCTCTCTCTCTCTCTCTCTTTCTTTCTCTTTCAATTCTCTCACTTTCTCTAAAATATATTTAACAATGATAAAAGTAAAGAGGTAACAAAGTTGAAATCATTGAATAGCGAATTATTTTAACAATAGAAAATATGTATGTGTAGAAAGTTGCACGCTTTTCAAATTCGTCTTTTATTTGTGCACTTTGAAACTCAAATATAGAAAAGAGAAGAACATACAAACTAAATTTGACTTAAAAAAAAAGTTCTCGTACGTTTTGTGTTTTTACTTTTAAATAAGAATAGCTGTCTACAGAGTGGGTATGTGAAAGAATTGTGCTTGGTTGCTACTATTTGTACTGCGTAGATGTGTGCAAGAGTGTGTGTGTGTGTGTTAGAAGGAGAGAGAGAGAGAGAGGTGAGAGAGAAGGTTGAAGACATAAAAGTTACATAATATTCTAACAACATTTATTTTTACATCTTACGTTTGAAAAAATATACATTTTATTGAGTGTATATTCGGTTACGGGCGTATACAAAAGCATTTGAATAAATTTTTGCAATAATAATAATAATAATAAAAACTTTTCTTTGTTGAAAATTTTGTCCCTTTTCTTTTGCTAAACCAAAAATATGAAGTTTCAAAATAATTCTTATTTTAATATTTCAAGTCAGTACCAATATAGTTAGAAATATATAAGATTTATAATATAGTGGGGAAATTTTATAAATAAAAACATTATTATTCACGAGGTAATACATAAAAATGTTTACATTATCTAGTCCATAATATGCTTAATTTTTAAAAATCAGGCTTTAAAAGAGAAAAAAAAACTTTAAAAGCATATATTCTAAGCCATGATAAACAACTTTTTAAACATAATGAATGTCCGTTAATAATAGTCAGTCTTTTTCTTTGATTTCTGATAAGCATTGTGAGTGTTTTGATATTTTTATGGGTATTTTTTTGAAAGACCTTTATTTAAAATATCAAAGCGTACATTTGAAACGAATGAATAGAATTGAAACATTAGTTAAATTAAGCTATAGTAACTATCTCAATCTCCATATTACATTTAACTTAAAACATTAATGGTAGTTATATGTTTGATGCATGTATGTATAAATAGGGTACCGAATATATACAATAAGGTGCGTACTGTACTTTGAAAGTGAATGAATGAAGCTGAAAATAGGATCAATAATAATAATAATAATAATAACTTATGCCACATTTAACAAAAGTTATTTCTTCAAAGGTAATGCGGGTTTATTCACTATAATAACTTGAACAAAACAAAACGATATCATAATTTTGCTGACATTCTTGGCATACAGTATTGTATATTATAACAGATTAACCTAAAAAAAAATAATAATAAAAAATCGAAAGAGATTATATAAGTTATACGCTCTATTTACCATTGATGTTAAATATATTTTGATCCATTATTGTAGGACGAAGTTATTTTTAAGTATATGATTGTAAGTGAAATAGTCTTAATGTGTTTTAATAGACTTTTAAACACATAGATAATATACTAATATAATATGATAATATAATATACATGTAGTTATATAATACATGTATATATATATAAGATACACATATGCATGTAATAAACGTCTATACATTATTTAGCTAATGGATTGAAATCTATTATAGAATACTCTTGACTAATGCAGAAAAATATGTACGTAAGAGGTCTATAAAATCAAAAATTTCTTTCTACAATATCATATGATGAGCACAAGTAATCATAACCAAAAAAAAAAAAAAAAAAAAAAAAAAAAAAAGGATTCAGTATTACCAATCTTATAAGTTCAATCCCATATGATTGGAACAAGTTGACTAAAGTTAGGTTTTTAAAGTACAGATATTTAAATCATAAGGAGAGCAAAAGTTATTTAAAAAGTGCCTTTAAAATCTAACTGCTGAAAAATATAACTTTTGCTATCATCATATGATCAGAAAAAGTTGAGCTATAGTGTTGAATATACAGAACACACTTTTATATGAGTTAGTTCAGAGATGATTTTAAAGAACGAACAATTTTCAGCACGGTGCACTACTGCATAATATATAAACGTAATAAATGTAATATTCACAACGTAAATAAATAATCGTCTTTATTCAAAAGAAATGCACAGGAAAAAAAATACAAATTTTTGAAAGGGCGAGGTTTAAGCCTAACAATATGTCTGGCCCACTCTTACACCTAACCCCAATAGAAAATATTCATGAAATTTTTGATTACATTCAAAATTACAATAAGAGGGAAATAATAATACTACGTAGCAAGAGAAAACATTTACAAATATCAGAAAAAAGAAAATAATAATTGTATAACACTTTAGGGAAACAGATGTATAACAAGGTGTGAAAAAAACTAGTAAAGAACAAGAAAAAAGGGAGTAAAAAAAAAAAAAAAAAACGTAGTGGCTGCTTTGGTTATTATTTAACCCAGAAGTTGTGTTGCGTTTACCTATGTGTTTTCTTAGTATAGTATTGTCATAATAACAGGTTATTTAACAATGTTTTAAATATGTTTTCAAAGCTTGCCATTATATATATATATATATATATATATATATATATATATATATATATATATATATATATATATATATATATATATATATATATATATATGTGTGTGTGTGTGTGCTATATAATGGTGTGTTAAAATAAAACGTAGTGTTTATAAATTATTTGTGTAAAAACTTATTCACAAGCAGTACTGCGATGTATCTACCATATTTTTAATGTCAAGGTAATTTCGATAATCACAGTTTTTTCACGTACAACATGTTTTGATTTGAAAGCAATGAAATGAACACTCATCAAACAACGACAAATAATAATAATAAATCAATATGATATTGTTTTATTGAAACATTTTGATTTTTATATGAACTAACATTGATAATGATAAATTACTACAATTTTCAAACGGAAATTTTTTAATATTGTTTTTCCTATATTTTACTGTTGTCTTTTATATATATATATATATATATATATATATATATATATATATATATATATATATATATATATATAAATATATATATATATATATATATATATATATATATATATATATATATATATATATATATATATATATATATATATATATATATATATATAGATCTCTTTGATTTGATATTCAATGTTTAATTTTTACCAATTTGCATTGAATATTTATTTGTATTTATTTAGTATGAAAGCTTATTCACATGAGAAGAATATCATTGAACAATAAAAAAATCACTGAGCACAATTATATGCATTTTTTATCGTGCAGCCATTTTAGTGTTTTTTTTTTGGGGGGGGGGAATATATAAAATATATTTTATAAGAAATAAATCACGTCGTAGCGTGACTTGATTCTAATTATAACATTAAAGTAAGTAAGCTGCGGCGAAGAACAGCCATATCGTATTCTGAAGCTAAATTTATTTTTTCATTTATTTATTTATTTTATTTCAAATATATATAAAAACACTAATCTGATTTAACAGTAGTTTACTCAATTGCCTTTCAGCAGTACCATTATTATCTATCTATTACTGAATTTTTAATTTTTTGCGCAAAAACACGATTTTAAAAATTTCACCTGGTGCACAAAGTGTTGTTTGCATGCAGCTAAAACAAATATGAAAAAAAAAAAATAAAGCTTCCGTGCCTTATTGCGCAGGCTTGGACGAAGTGTACAGCATTATATTTATTAATTAATTATGACATAATTAATAAATACTTTACAAGTGATATCGTATTAAGTTTATGTTGTTATATATACTGTATCCTGTGTTGTTACCTGACTATATTTCAGCATTCTGCTATTTGTATACAGTTAAAATTGTATAACACAAATATTTATTCTAACAAATTAATTCTGTAATGTCAGAGGACGTCGCGTGGGTGTATACCTTTTGTGGCCTCTATACAAAAATAATTTAATAATATTATTATAAGTCTTCATATATATAAACAGTAAACATAGCATTTATTTAAGGAGATGGAGTTATTATTTTTTTTTGTAGGATCTGTACAAAAACTGGCAAAATTTAAATCAAGCAATGTAAAAATAATAAAGAGTTAGGAAGAGTTTTCATTCTCTCTCTCTCTCTCTCTCTCTCTCTCTCTCTCTCTCACTCTCTCTCTCTCTCTCTCAACATGAAACTAGTTGAAATTCTGACTTATTAAATAAACACAAAGAAAAAAAATACCAATTCTTTAAGATTTACGAGTATTTGCTTTCCATTAATACAGATTAATGGCTTAGAAAGTTCAATTGGATAAATATATAAAAAAAAATTGTACTAATTTTACAAGAAAAAAACACACGTTATTGATAAAAGTATTTTTATTTGGAACTATTTAAAGACAGAAAAAAAAACAATATTTTATAATACCATTAAAATGCATTTAGTATGATGAAAATTAAAGATTAAGAAACCTTTTTTATGCAACAGTAGACTTGGGTGTTTGAAAGGAAAAGTCTTTTGATACAAACCAAGAAGCTATATTATACTTCTTGGTAAGTAAAAAAGTAAAACAATACATTAAGTTCTTAACTTTTCCACACAATTCTTCATTGTAACTATACAAAAAAAAACTTTTTTTTCTTTAGTTGATTAAAGCTTTTTTTAAAACTTTAAGTGATTAAAGTATAGATTAATATAGAATGGTATATATTCAAGTAATACTTTATTTAGGGCTATATTATGAATTTCTATAACATAGAAATGTCTAAATTTTTAATACGTATTAAAGAAATAGACCAGAGAAAAATATAAACATTTATATCACAAAACAATTGATGGGATGTACATAAATAACATTAGTTTGTCTCAAAACCCAACAGCAGCCCCGTAGCAGTGATCAGAAAATTCAATTTATGCAACCCGCACAACATTTTCATACTAATATTTGCATGTTTCTGATGTCACAATTATGAGTTTTCACGCAAATTGCATACTTTACAGTTTTTTCACGCTCTCTCGTGGGGTTACATTAACATTCTGGTAAAAAATTTCATCAGTTTTGAAGATCCCATTTCATGTTTATTCATTAAAAAGGCAAATATTGTTTTATGTGGTCTATGGCTTTAAATACGTGTTGTGATTATGCGATAGCTAACTTTTGGGCCCAAATATATAAACTTTAAAACTTTATATATATATATACAAAAGCAAAAAGGGGTTGTTGATATGCATGCTAATATTATGAGAACTGTGTTACAATTTGAGTTGATTTTTTTTAAATGGCTTGACTACATCTCAAACTTTCATCTATTCTTCTCTTAATGTACAACCGTTTTATTTAAAGTTAGTGTGTGTTATTTTTAATTATTCTGTTTTATTTCTCTAATATATAACAACATAAATTTAGTAATTAGATACAATATAATATATTTTCTTATTTTTTTGTTATTAAGTCTAGAATACAAATAACTATAGCAAATAAATAACGTGACCTAATAAAAAAAAAAAAAAAAAAAAAAAAAAAAAGCGTACACATTTCTAGACGTTACACACACATTTAACGTTCATGATAATGAATAGAATGAGATTACTATAACAAGGTAAAACGATGTTACGTGTCTTTACTAAACCTTATACGTACTGTACTATCGATTGTATATATATACTATATACCCTCTAAAGCCAACTTAATATATATATATATATATATATATATATATATATATATATATATATATATATATATATATATATAGAGAGAGAGAGAGAGAGAGAGAGAGAGAGAGAGAGAGAGATAGGATTACATTCTATTCATCGTGCCCCTAACCATTTTTAAGTTACGAAAAAACCATTCAACTAGCAGCTGGTAGGCTATGATAATAATTAGTCTTTTGAACTTTGAATTACTTTGAAAATTCATGTTCAAAATAAAAAAAAATAAAAAAAAAATAAAATTTTAACTTGTATTATATTATAGTCTTACTGAAGTTAAACTAAAAGATAATAAAAATAAATTCACATTAAACTGAATGCTTACTTAGTTTTGAAACAAGTTTAAACTATTTTTTTTTGTACTCATATATCTTTCAACAAGAGAAAAAAAAATCTTTCATTTTTACAGAAGAAGAAAAAAATCTTCCCCTTTTTATACAAAAAATAATAAAATAAAAGTTTTAAAAAATATAAGAGCATCTTACATATTTATAAGTAGAATATTATTCTAGAAGATTTTTTTTTTAAAGATAAACATTGTAAATTTAAAAAAAATAATATTATATTTATGATGTTTTACCGCTGTTTGGTTGGTAACCTTTTGTGTATGTGTGTTTGTGTGTGCTAAGCGGGATGCCTAGCCAGCTCTTTGCTTTCTGAGTTTTTAATTAGCTTCTTTAAGAATATTTGTATAGGAGTTTTATACAATAAAAAAAAAAATAAATATATAAAACTCCCCAACTCTTGACTTTTTTTTTAACAAAAAATTGAATATAATGGAAAGACTTAAAAATAAATGATTTTACTCTTTTTTATGCCTGGGTAGTTCAGGAGCTAACCAAAACAAAAGTTCAAATGATAGACATAATTGTAACAATAAAGTGGTAACAAATTCTTGCATTATTTTAATGTAAACTATTGTCTTGTTCTAACAAAAACATAATTACACAATTGTATACAGTATCATACTGTATAAACACTCTAAACATTGGTGCATTACTTTAGTTACGAATAGTAACTTATTTAAGATATACACTTCTAAGTTATTATGAGTATAGCTAAAATAATGCATTTTAGCAAGTTGTTAAAAATAGCTAATTTAAGTTGTTTTAGTTTTTAAAAAGTTTTTTAAGCTATTTCAAGTTAAATTAGCTAATTTTAATAACTTGCTAAAATGCATTATTTTAGCTACTCATAATAACTTAAAAAGTGTATATCTTAAATAAGTTAGGATTCGTAACTAAAGTAATGCACCATTTTTACGAGTGAATATATACGTATACTGAATACAGTATTACAAACTATTGTATTTATAACCTTAAATAATATTTAGAAATCAATGTTAAAATATTGAACCTGTAACTAAATTTCCTCACAAAATATAGTTATAGTCTCTACTCCACGTTTATAGAAAGAACAATAGATTCATAGAAATACAAAGGAGAGCTAAAATTATTCAAAATTGTCAGTCTGGAAATTTAAACTTTGTAAAATTCAAAGGTATTTTTAGAATCGTAATAATGATAAAAAATATATATATGTTCATATTTTTGAAGCTGGAACAACATGTAGGTTGTCCATTTTAAAAATTTATAAAACTTCAACACTTTATTGTTGTCTTTCGAGTTTTGATGGTCAGTTTTTTTCTGCTCTAACCCAGTAAGCTTTTTTTATTATATATATAATATATATATATATATATACAGAGAGAAGTGTTTTTTGGACCACTAATCCTATGTGTAGTGTGAGTATTATAAAGTAGAATAAAAAAATGTCTTGACACAATGTATACCGCACTTTGCTACGAATAAAGTAAGCACATAACTTGTATTTTAAACATACATGAGTGAAATTTAGCATGCATTATTAATGTTCAACCTTTTATACTATCATATTATATAAAATCATTTTAAAATATTTATTTGCTGTAATTTGAAAAATTCATTTTTACATGATAAACCTTTATTCATGAAATAAACAATAAAAAAATAAACAATGAGAAAATAAAATACCATGACTTCACACTAAAAAAATTTATACTACGTCTACCTATAGTGGCGCATCCAATACATCAGTTATAGGCTGTTTTCATTCATATTAAAGTCGACGCCATAAGTGAGCGCTAAGTAACATAGGCCAGTATAGGAAAATGACTCATTTTGCTAGTTTAAAAATATTTCGGAATTTTTTTGAGATCATTGAAGCGGTTATCAGGTTGAATTAGTTTTTCAAGTATGCAAGAAAAATAATAATAACAAACAAAAAAAAGCTAATTTTCCAAAGAAAATGACCAAAAACGAGCAATGTTATTCATAGCTCAAGAAGAGCATCGAAAATCATTCAGAATGACGTCATGCGCACACACCCTAGTAATAGAGTAATAGTAAAATAGAGTAAAAATTATACTGTTTATTGATGTTATACAGCCGCAAAAACATTAAAATTTTGAAGGAAATGAACTTTTAATTGAACAATATTACAAAAATAAACTGTTATTACACTCTAGATACGAATAGAATATGGTGTAATCACAAAGAAGTTGTAGCAACACAAAATGTTAGAATATATAATAATCTCAATGTTATCAAAATTTCATTACATTTTAAGAATACAATTTAACATTTTACTTTATAAAAATATGATATAAGCCATTAAAATATATTTTAATATTCTTTTCTCTAGAGAAATTTTTTAAGGCTTTAAAAAATTGTCACCACGTTACAACATTATCTATATTTAATAAAATTAAAATTTTAAATAGAAGAGAGATATTTTTTTGGTAAAATCATATATTAAGAAAAACTACTGCATGAAGAAAATATATTCAATTTTTATTTCTTTGGCAACTCAAAGAAAAAATAATAATAATGATCGTATTTTTTGAAGGCAAAGTATTGAAAGATCTATTATTTTCAATCAATATTAAAAGAACTTGAGTGTAATATTTTTTTATTTAAATATATTAAGTATTAAAGCTAACAAATGTAATTTTTTTTTGGGGGGTGACTTGAAGAAGCAAATCCGTTTCAACAAGGCTTTGTGTTGCGGTTGAGACAGTGAAAAAGAAGAAGTGGGAAGTGGGCGTCTGTTTGCTAGCACCAACTACTATATAGTAGCTTTAGTTATATACGTACGTACGTACATACTCTTGCCTACTGGTAACTACTATATATATATATATATATATATATATATATATATATATAGGCTCGACCAAGTCTAAGCTTACCATGTTATGTTGACATGTACAATCCGTATGTCTAAACTATAATGTGACGTCAGCACACAATGATGTGATAAATTATTATATTATCCCTACTTACTTTTAAAATGGAATAACTATATATATATATAATATATATATATATATATATATATATATATATATATATATATATATATACACACACACACACACACACACACACACACACACACACACACACACACACACACACACACACACACACACACACACATAATGTTTAACGTTAATGATTAAAATAATATAAATGGTTTTTATTTAAAGGTCACAAAATGTTATACATTCGTACACCCACTTAATATAATTAAATTTACATAATTTTAGTTAACGCTAATTAAACAAAAAATAGACATTTATCGTAATAGATATACATCATGCTAAACATAGCAGAAAAATAATTGTTCCATTGTTCTCATTATATTTTTGACGTGCTATTTAAACTTCTATATATAGATATGTATATAGTATAAAATATCTGGTATCATAACTTAAATAGAACTATCTAGTTTATTAATTTTAATAATTAGTAAAGGTACGATATTATTAAGATATTTTAGCGTAAAATTACTAACAACTTTTCTAGCAAAGTATAAGTTTTAGTATAATATATATATATATTTTAGTTTTCAGATAATTACAAAATGCTATATAATATTAATTAAGTGTATTATTTTCAAAATTGTTTAATTAATAAATTAATTTTGTCAGGATAGGAAATTGAACAGATGTTTAAGGTGTGAGATTATTATCATTGTTTCACATTAAATCATAATTATTATCAATACGTTGAGCAATTAAATTAACTAGTATAAATCAAGTGAAAATGACGTTTTAGTGCAAAGGGGATACATGAAATTACCATTCTAAAAGCTTTAGTAGAAGATGAATTGCACGTCTATACAAAATGATCACAGTTAAATTTTTGAACCTATAAAAGAATTATATGTTTCTCTGAGAGTTTTTTTTTTTAGTAAAAATAATGGGAATATTGTTTTTCTTTGTCCTGACAAAAAAAAAAACTTACATACATTTCCTTTCTTTCTGCTTTTTTTCTTAACATGAAGCAGAAATGAATATACCAAAAAAGCAGATAAAAACTGTATTGATATACATTTTTTTACAGACTATGTCTTTTATAAATAATCACCAAAAAAAAAAAAAAAAAAAAAAAAAAAAAGTTTCTCTCTCTAACATTATTTATAGTTTTTTTTTTCTTACTTACTTACTTTTCAGTTTCTTAAGATGAAAACAATTTATATCACTTCAGTGTTTATGAAAGTATTTTTTTCTCAATTGTAAAGCAGGTGTTGCCAATACTTAAGTTATTTTGAACTTATCAAATACATATTAAAAACCAATAGTTTAAAACGTGTCTTTATAGCTCAACTTTGAGTTTAAAAAAAAAATCAATATTATTCTCGTTACATACAGTTCAATTTCAGAGTTCTGCAGTCTCTAACTCTCTCTCTCTCTCTTCTAATGCATACGTAGTTCGTTTAATTTGACATTTCTCTATGTCTCTTGGGATTTTGTTGTAGTTAAATATTCAGTTTGTAATTAAACCGACATCAGATGGTATCGGATATACATATAATACTATATTGTATATAATACTGTGTGTGTGTATCAGTTGATCGACTGTTATTTTAATTGCATGAATGATTTAAAAATTGTAATATGCATGTTTATTATAATGAGGAAGGTGAATTTTTTTAACCCCCACTTTTTATGACATTTTTGAAAAGAGCGTTAAAAAATTTTGAGGCGCTATTTTTTCTTAAAACGATTGGAGCATGGGAAGTATTTTTAATTAATTTTTGAAAATCGTCCTAAAAAGACTCTGACGTCATCAATCGGGCATTTATTTCGAAAAGTAGAAAGTAGAAGGTTCAGTAGCCAGTTTTTTGAAATCCTGAGAACAAGCTGATTTCATTAAACTGGTTACTGAACCTCGAACGATTAGTATTTGCCGAGAAAAAAGTGGAATGATGACGTCAGAGTCTTTTTAGGTCGATTTTCAAAAATTAATTAAAAATACTTCACATGCTCCAATCGTCCTAAGAAAAAATAGCGCCTCAAAATTTTTTAAAGCTCTTTCCAAAAATATCATAAACTCAACAAAAAAAATTTCATTTCACCTTCCTCAATTTGGATATGATAATTTATTTATTTTACACGTTTAATTTAAAAGCCTATAAACGTAAATACAGATGCATTTTCTAAAAAATTGCTAAGAAAAATCTTGATTTTCAAACTATATTAACTATAACTTTGAAATGCTGTACATTTTAAACATGCTAATATATTTTTATATAACAAATATGATATTTACATTGCTTGTTATACTACAACATATTTAAAAAAAAAATGCAATTCATCAAAGCTTTTATGCCAGCTAAAAGCTTTAGATGACTAATTCCTCTTATTTATAATGCACTATCCTTTACCATAAAGAACTATTCTTCATACAATAGCTTTAAAATTAAGCTGCAAGAATATTTAATAGAACAAATGTTTTACTATATTAATGATATTCTTGCCATTTATGAACCATAAAATGTAAACTTTTGTTTTTTTATTATTACGTATATGTTTGTAATGATGACACACATATATGACATGATATACATTTATAACTGTAAATTCATGGAACGTTATAACATCTTTAATCTGAAATCCTAACAGTAAGTATGATTATAAATTATAATGTTTTATGATTTCTCTTTGTAAGTGTTTTAATGAATCGCACTCTCAGAAAATGAATGAAAAGTTTATCTCTGTAATAAGTATTATACTTTGAAGCAAATTTTAAATTTCACATGAAAACTACAATTTTTCATTGACCCATTTATAGTAACAAATAGTTACTTATTGTTAAGGCGGGAAATCAAGTACTACGGGATTTGACTAAAAAGTTGTAAAGAAAGAAAGAAATATCTGAAATTTTGCACAGTGCTATATTAGAATAAAGTATCTTCAAAAATGAATTGGAGGGGGGGGGGGGGGAGGCCATACTAGATTTTAATTTTTGATTTTTTGAAATTTTAGTCCCAAATGAGCCCATATGCTAATTTCATTAATTATTTTCTCTCTTGTCTGATGGTCATGAGTTCTAAAAATTGTATCATAGGTAGCTGTTACTATTAACATTAACTTTCAAATGGTATCATAAAGTTTGGAAGTTTTCTTTTTAGATTTTGAGATGCAAGCCATCTGAATACAACCCTTAACTAGTATAGTAGAGTTACAAGAGAGTTTTAAATTTACTCTATAGAGCATAAATATTTGTAATACTGCTTAACACTTTTTGTCCATTTTTTTTTATTTATTTTTTTTTTTTTTGTAATTTTATCATTATGTTGTTTTTTCTGTAATTATTTTTGCCTAACCTTGGTACACACTAAAATGACATTCATTGAAACGCTGGAGGGTACAAATTTCAATTTATTGCGTATTTTTATTTCCTTTAATGATAAATCACATCAAAATTAATTGATAATAATAATTTTATAATATATTCCATTTGAAATTGGTATTGTAATATTTAAATTGACAAATGATAAAATTATCATAAATTTACAATAAAAGTAATCTGGTTAACTTTTTTCTTTCTTATCATAATTAGTAATTCTATCAGTAATTTAACTGTGCGATAGTTAACTTGAATAGCTTCTTGTGAGTAATTTAAAGTAAAGGTCTCAAGTTTAACAAGAAAACGCGTCACTTAATGTGAAACTGTTTATGAGGGTTTAAAAGCATTGAACGCTAAATGCTCTTGAGGATTTTAACTATTATAATATAGTTTAATACTTCTCTAATTTTCAAGTAGAACAATTAATTTTGAAGTAATTACAGTTATTTTATTATCAAATCTTAATTTATATTATATGAAAAAACTACACTGAGAAAACAAATTTGTAGTAATTTAAAACTACCCAACCATAGTTACGATAAAACTGGTACTTTCTCAACATTTCATGAATTATTTACATTCATGGGTAGGGAAGGATTGACCCCTGAGATTTCAAGGATTTCTTGACTGGTCATGGCCAAAGTGGGCCACCGTAGGGCTGTCCTGGCTATCTTGATGGGCCGCAATGACCCAATCCGTAGGGTGTGTCCGCATGACATTATATTTTATTCGCTTCGACACTGTACTGGAGCGACACAGCACAGGACAAAACTTTGTTTTCGGCTATTTTCTAAGGGAAATTGGTCAATTTATTATAATTATTATTTTTCTTGCATACTTGAGATACTAATCATCAATGCTCTCATATTGCAAAATATTTTTAAATTGGCAAAATGAGTCATTTTTCCTATACCAGCCCATGTATTGAGTACTCCAACATGGCATCGACTTTAATATGAATGTATACACCCTATATATCAAACACTAATACCTGGAGAGTACCTAAAATTATCTAAAAATTCCATAATAGAGATTAAAACATTTAAAATGTTTACTCTCTGCCAGTGGATAATGACTCGGTACCAGTGGGTACTGACTGACCGATTGAGTATAGTCAGTTTACACAATGTTTAGATGGTGTCATAATGGTGGTACCCACCACTATGGTACTTATTATACTTGCATTGACACTTGCCTCTAACAGTTTGAATGTTTAGTAAAAAAAAAAAAAAAAAAAAAAAAAACTCATGCTTTGACACACAATTTTACTGTGTAAATATAATTTAATTTTACAACTTTCTTTTATAACTGTGAGAAATCTTTATACTGTATTAATAAAAAAAATATTGACTTTAATTACATTAAAAATATCAACGTTATGCAAAATAGTTTTTTTTTTTTTTTTTTTTTTTTTTTCAAATTGTAGCTTTTATTTTATGAAACACTAATTAATTTCCTTAGATTTATAAAGTTTTTTTGACATGAAAAAAATATATTTACACACAAAATTTACTCTCAAAATCTCCTAACTTACTTAAAAATATATAACATTTAAGAGTTTCTTATATACTACATGATAGTTAATTAACTTAAAAACATGTTTATTTTGTGACACCCTTTTTTCAAAGTTGATGAATTAATGAATGACGTTATTTTATATATAAGGATTTTAGTTTAGCATATAGTATACGTAAACTGTATAATATAATACAAAGTTCTGGACAATTTTGGCATGCTGCAGTTGTTTTGTTTGTTTTGTTTGTACCCTTGCTTGTTGTGTGTAAGTTTATGTTTTGTTGTAGTGAGAAAGTATAGCAATGTTTTTTTTAACTTTAATATTATTAATAATTACATTAAACACGCATGATATTAGCAATAAATTTCAGTCAACTAATGTCTCTCTCTCTCTCTCTCTCTCTCTCTCTCTCTCTCTCTCTCTAATGATTATGAAGTATTATAAAATTTATTTTTGGATACATTTTTCTTCTTCATAATTTATATTTAAATATAAACTTGTTGTACTACCCGTACATTTCTAATATTTAACCTTTAACCAGTTTTATTTTTCAGCAAAATTTAATAAAAATATATTCAAA
>OX439129.1:35742526-35825026 GCA_949318235.1 Ecdyonurus torrentis | reverse complement strand
AATAAATAAAAAAGCCCGAAATTGAAATTATATTAAAATTTTTGATGTAGAAGATTATGAATTAGAACAATGAAATTTTGCATAAAATAAATCTATTGTACCTACTTCATTATTTCTGAAACATTATTAGAGTAACTAACTAAAAAAAAAAGGGAGACGCAATATTTTCAAGAAAATATTATTATACTTTTTTTTAACCCACCCCCCATTTTTTTTTTTTTTTTTTCTATCTTTCCAATTTACTATTTCTAATTTCCTTCCAAAAAAGTAACATTGATATAATCTTGTATACATTTCACTGTACTTAAACTTTTTAATCTATCTGTGTTCGTTAAGTTTCTGCTTTAAAAAGCAATTTAAAATGACTTTTAAATCTAAAAGATAACAAAAAATAATGATCTTCATGAAAATTACTTGCTTAAAAATAACCTTATTATAGGAACATGTTTCTAAAATATATATATATATATATATATATATATATATATATATATATATATAAAATTGTCTTTGTTTTGTTTTAGAAATGCCAGTATTGACTGATGCTGAAGGGATTGTTGGAGGCGTGGCTAAGTTACCTTGTGACCTCTCACCTCCTACCCCAAGTGACCAAGTGACTCTTGTTATTTGGTACAAGGGGCGTGAAATAGTAACAGCGTCACCAATTTATAGGTAAGTTATTACAACGTTAAGCTATAAATAATATTTTAACTTTTATGTTTTATTTGATATACTATGTATTTGAAGTAAAAGAAAAATTTCCACAAAGAGTATGTACTTAAATTATGCGTGATAAATATAACAATTAGAAAATGAAATCTAATTATGAACTAAATAATGTTTTATCTCGGGTGTATTTTATCGAGTAGAATAATAAAACATATGATATTGTCACACAACATTTCTCTGTTCCCATTAAAGCCAAAGACCACATAAAACAACATGTGTTTTTTTAATGAACAGACACGAAATGTGATCTTCAAAACTGATGACAATTTTTACCAGAATATTAATGTAGCCCCACGAGAGAGCGTGAAAAAACTGTAAAGTATGCCATTTGCATGAAAATTCATGTTTATGACGTCAGAAACATGCAAAAATTAGTATGAAAATGTTGTGAGGGTTGCATAAATCGAATTTTCTGATCACTGCTACGGGGGGCTACTATTGGGTTCTGAGACAAACCAAAGCTATTTATGTAAATCCCATCAAGTGTTTTGTGATATAAATGCTTATGTTTTTCTCTGGTCTATTCCTTTAAGGAGATTTACTTGGATTTTAGATATGTTTAAATTATGATAATAAGCAATTGCAAAAATCTCTTAGATTTTGTTGACTATTTTTTTTAATAACATGATTCTATTATTCATTGTATCATACAGGAGCAAGCAACTTTTTACATTTTTTTTAACTTAATTTCAATAAATTAATTAAAAACCTTTTTGTAAAAAGATAATTTGCTAAAGAAATTAAAAACTTAATAACTACATTCATTTTCTGTGCGTAAAAAAATAAAATAGGAAAGTTGTAAGTTGTTGCTTTAAAGTGCTATAAAAAAACTTTTAAATTTGTGGAGATATGCTGACACTACTTAAGCGTTTGTAATTAATTTTTTAATTAAAAATATAAAGAAAAGAAACCTGCAATGAAATTATTTTTTATTTAAAAATCATCATGCAAAAAAAAAATATTATTAAAACTTTTTCAGAAAAAAAAAATAACAATAATAAAAAGGCAGGTAAAAATGAAGTAATAAATAAATAATTTAATTTAAAACTTTATAAAATAAAAAAGCTACTTTATTCAATGATTATAATAATAAATCTCATAATAATATGCAAATTACGCTAACCAAAGAGATGAATATTTAAAATATGATATCAATCTCTTTTTTTCTTTGAATTTGAAATATAGATTGCTTTCCAGTACACGTTTTATATAAATTACATCTTTTAGGTCATGAAAATTTAGTATTTAGAGAGAAAAAATAGGTATAAAAAGTGAGCTAGTTTAAGTAAAGCTGAGGAATTATTTTTAATAATTTATAATATATATATATATATATATATATATATATATATATATATATATATATATATATATATATATATATATATATATATATATATATATATATATATAATATAGTAATAAAAACGTACGTATATGTATAGAAAAAACAAAAAAAATGCTCTATTTTATTTTTATATAATATAAGTCTAGGTTATTATTATGACGATTATTAGCCGCATTTTTACTCTCTGGAGGTCTATGACATAAATATAAAGTTGTAAGTGGAACATTACGACGCGACAATTGGCAAACTATACTACATATTACATATAACTATCTATTGTAAGAAAGTAATCATATCTTCGTCACAATAGCAATTTTAAATTGTGTTACCTTTAAATAATCTAAAATACGTTAGAGAAAAAGTTAATTTTAAATATTTTTAAATATTTTTTATTTTTAAGACTTTGTATAACGTTTGTATTTCTATAGATGTGAAATTTAGCATTTTAAACATATGAAAGTTCCAATGAACTTTTTACTAACTAAATTATAATAATAATAATAATAATTAACGGCTTTTATTGGGCGAAATCAGGCGTACAACCTCTCAATTTAACCCAACTGTTTAACAGTACAGTCAGTTACAATATTTGTTAGTAGCATCAACATATAACGCAAAATTTATTTTTTTTTAAAGATTTTTATTGATAATTTTTAATTGTGATTTAGTAATTTATTTACTGGAATTTTAATTTAAGTCAAATTTCTTTTCACTTAAATTATTTAAATTGAGAATATATATACACTTAATAATTTATTTAGAAAACAAAATTTGGTTAGTAATTAAAAATAGTTAATTGAGAATTTATCTATATTAATACATATTAGTAGTAGTTTTAATTATACATTTTAGAACAACATAATCATAACAAGGATCACTCTAAATATCTATCAAAAAGTAGTTTTTTCAGTTGCGATTTAAACGTGTTTATTGTTGGTGAATTTCTAATTTGTAATGGTAATCTATTCCATAGTTTACCACCCATAACACTAAATGAATTTTCATACATTTTATAATTAGCTTTAGGAACTTTTATAATTGATTTATCACATCTTGTATTTCTCACTTTGACATCTTGCTTAAGGGAGTAGGGTACCGACGTCGGCCATTAGACTCAAACTTTTATCGTCAAAAAATCCTGAAATTTTGCACTTTATAATACTTCAGCGTGAGACAATTTCAAATATATAAAAATTTGGGGGGGGGGGGGGGGGGTCACCGTGCAAATTAATTTTATATTATTTTTTGAAATTTTAAGCCCATAAGGCCCAATGTTAATTGCAATAAATTTTTTCGGGACGGTCAAACATCTTGAAATTTTTATTGCGGCTAGGTGTGACCCTTAGCTACACAATGACACCAAATTTAGACCCAAAACACGTTCTAGTTTTTGAGATATAAGGTCGGTACCCTGTGCCCTTAAAAATTTGTTAATTGTTATAAAATGATAAAACTATTGTAAATGAACTGAAATTAATGTAGATATTTAAATTTATTTATTTATTATTATTAAATTGTTGATTGTTTCTAATGAATAGACCAACACTTGTCTACAACCATTATTATTATGAACTGTCTCAATCAATAAAATTTATCATTCTTATCATGAAGTTAACATTTTATTTGCGTCTATATAGCACAGTTTTGCTATTTCTATTGCTGTATAAGCTTAAAGTACAATATAATTCAAATAGATTTGAAAAGTTCTTTCAATAAATTATATAATAATTTTATTTCTATACTGCAGTTCACATTTTATATAACAATGAATACTTGACCATAATATTTATAATACTAAAAAAAAAAAAAAAAAAGTCTTTTATACTTGGCTTTAAAAATAATAAATTAATGAACTGTCGTATATTTTATTTTTGTATACTTTTTGGTTTTATTTACTTTTAGAGGGCGTTCAGAACGTTGATTTGTGGCTTTATGAGAAAGGTTTCATTAGACATAAAGATAGATTGCCCTACACTAAAAACTACTAACTTGTATTCAAACAATCAATAATAAAGTATACGCCATATTTATACACTTTTTTTTCTTCTTTAATTAAATTTGGTTGCTTATATACACTTACTATTATTTTTTTATAAAGTTATTTTATATACTTTACTTTTTCCTGTGTATAAGAATATTAATTATAATGTTATACTCTTTAACCATATTTCATATATGTTCATAAATTAAAATTATGTTGGTCTTTATATATTATATAAAATGTGATAAAATATAAAGCAAAACCCCCTTTTTTATGACACTTAAGTCCTTTAAATAAGTAAGTAAACATCAAGTTAATTAAGTAATAGCATTATTTACTGTAAACACACCTTATGAAACGACCATTTAATTACTTTAAAATTAATGGAAGATTTTTTTTAATATAAATATAACTTAATTATTTATTATTAAGTAAGTAATCATTTATGTATAAGAAAAATACGAACGAAAGCAAAAATATAATAACATTATAAAGATTAAAAATATATATTATATATTTTTTCTAATTAATAAAATATAACTTTTCAAAATTTGTACTTAATCTCCATTCCATTCAAAACAAACTGCAAATTTTATAAATTACTCTTACTGAGCACTGTAAAAGTAAATGAAACGAACATATATTTTAAAAGCTATTTTATTACGCGAAAAATATTGTTCAGTTAAATAATTGACTCTTATTTTCATTAAATTTTGATTTCAGATGTCAGGTTAATTTATTTTCTTTCTTTCGTTGCACTGAATCAAACTTTAAGCCCTTTTAATCGGTATTTTACTGTATTACGGTAAAACTTTTAGTTTAAAAAAAAACATTTTTTTTTTGTGATAAAGTTCTACATTGTTATAAGTTTTATAACCCAATACGTATTGAAAAACTATCATAAATTTGTGTGCAATTTTACAATAAATTTGTGATTTTTTTTTCTTTTTTTTTTTTTTTACAAAGATATGCTAGCATTAAATAACAAAACAATCCTTTAAAAAAATATTTTGAGACTATATAATATTTATGTTCTTACAAACATTTTTTTCATAGTTGTCACCATATTTTTGAGCAATAAAATAGTTTATAACAGTTGTCTATAACATTTTTTTCAAGTGATTATCGATTTTTACTTCCTTTTTTATATATTTTATTGTAAACTAGATTTTTATGTTCAGGATATGACAATATTTGTTCTTGGTTTTGGATCATTTGTTTGAAAATGTATATTTACATTACATCGTTTAAAAACTGATATTTCAACAGTTTCATAATTTTGGTATATAAATCGAGATTTTTTTCAATAAATTTTACCATTTCTTTTTGGTGCAATAAATAAAAAAATGTGTAATGGACCACTTGCAATGAACGTTTATTAATTGTTCTAAAGTATTTATGATAACGTTATGTCCATAAGAAATACATTACGAATGTTTAAAATTATTTTAAATAGTTCTTTCATTGCAAGTGGTCCATTGTCCATTGCGGCAAATTTTACCACATTTTTGTGCCCATATAATCGATATTTAACTTTTTTTTTTTTTTAATCAAATTTTACAGGAAAATTTTCTGTATTTAAGAATATATAATTTATTGAAAGTAAAAAATTTAAATTTAAATATATTATGTTCATCATTTCTATCAACAAACTATTAAAACAAATGAAAGTTACACAAATTATGCACACATATTTACTGATTGTCCAGTTAAAATAGTTTAATTTGACATCACACTCTAAAAAATGCCACGTTACTTTAGTTATGAATCCTAAATTATTTAAGATAACCACCTTTAAGTTATTATGAGTAGCTAAAATAATGCATTTTAGCAAATTATTAACAACAGCATTTTAACTTAAAATAGCTTAAATAAACTTAGAACAATTTCAAACCACTTAAATTAGCTATTATTTGCTAAAATGTATTACTTTAGCTACTCATAATAACTTAAAAGTGATTATCTTAAATAAGTTAGGATTCGTAACTAAAGTAATGCACTATTCTTTAAAGTGCATTCTTGTTGCAATCTATAATCTTAATTCTGTGATCTGATCACTGATCTGATCTGAACAAAAAAAAAATGACAATGAAAATTAATAATAAGTGACGATTTGAAATAATTACTATGTAGTATAATTTTAGGTTGGAGTCAAATAAATATGCTTTTTGGATTGCATTATAAGATAAAGAATATATTGAAAATTACGTACATTACATTCATTCAATGTTTGCTTGGTTAAGTTTTATGAAACAAAATCAGTTTCAAAAAGTCAAAGTGCTTTCTAGAGTTGCTAAAGCAGAAAATATCATCTTCATCTAATGTGAAATAATAATAATGATAATGATTATAAAGATGTTTTCATATTTCTTTTAAAATATTTAAATTTTCTTGAAATATTAGATAATATATAGCAATATTATATTATAAAAATTTCAAGTTGGCAAAAGAACATTCTTACATTAGTATGCATAGTATTCTTTAGTACGTGTTATGAATTTAAATTTACATTCACGAAAAGTTCCAATGTAAGAACGAGATAGTCATTTTGTCAAGCTTAACCCTGACTCTATAAAATTAAGAAGTAAATTATTATAAATTATTAAATTACGAGCAAATTTTCGTTTTTTTTTTTTTTTTTTTTTTCTCTTCAAATTTTACGCTTCCAATGTTTACGACCCGTTAAATTTATAATAAGCTCCAGTTTTTTTTTTTTTTTTTTTTAGATTACTTGGTCAAAAGGTCACTTTATATTTGTTTTGAAGCCACCTTGGGTCAGTATTTATTAATCATGAGATGAGGAACATTTTGATTATGTTATTTTTTGAAATATTTGTAGTGAATATCGCAATTTCTTGATTCATGAAATTTCTTTGCAATTCAAATTTTTTGATTGCAAATTTTATCTTATTAGTTAGTGTATTAATTGTTCAAGATTTACGGTGAACTAATTATTAGCTTGAAAGCTGTAATGATTTTTTTTTTTTTTTTTTTTTTTTTGTTACTAATTGAAAGTTGTTTTTATTTCAGTATGGATGCTCGTGGTCGACCGTCACTGTCTCAGGCTCGACACTGGGCAGATGAACGTGCACTTGGTGGTCGTGGTGTTATGCAGTTACCCTCTGGACTACCCTCCCCCCTCCCTAGCATAGACCCAGACACAGTGGCTGGCTTCATACCAGCAATTACAGCAAGTTTATCACTACAACCAGCTCAGGAGACTGATGCTGGTTTGTACCGGTGTAGAGTGGATTTTAGAAGATCACCCACTCGAAACTCTCTAGTTAATTTAACTATTGTGGGTAAGTACATGCACAATTAAGATAATTTACACTTTCTGTTAATTACGATTTATATCTCTTTCATTTTTCTATTTATATTTTTAATATATTTCGTCATTAAATTTAAGCATTAGTATTTAAAAATAATAATTCACACAATGTTTGGACCGTTAATGAAAAACCTTTTCTTTTGTTTGTGCTAGTATCAATGACTCAATCTTATGTTTATTACGTTCCTGGTCTTTAGAAAGAATTTTTAAATTGAAATACATAAAAATACAGCTCAAGATGACGCAATGATTTTTTATTATAAAAATATGGGATTAAATAAAATGCTGCAAACTTGAACTCTGCGACATAAATAAAAACAAAATATAACTCTTACAAACATACAATTCAAAATATCTCTCAATTTTATAAAAGTCTTCCATATATATATTTGGCAACTTTTTTAAAACAAACATTATTTTTTCCAAGGGCAATTTTTATATTTATCATTTCTATTTATTTTCTATTTCAAATAAAAAATTTATGTACATTTTTTTTTTCTTTTACAGTATACTTTTTTTTTATTGTTGACAAAAAGTTTTTCGTTTACACTTTACACTTAATTTTTATTTTATATGACACAGGAACAACAGTTTTATTGTAACGTATAAAATTTTGTTAGCTTAATATTATATATTTTTTACATTATATTAACGATATAATTCTGTTTGCCTTAATTCCCGCATTGCCCTGCGGTAAACACCTCCCACCCACCCACCCACCCACCCACCCACTTCACATCACTCACAATCTCTCTCTCAGTGAGTCAACCTTCGTCCATATGAGCCTTTGACGTTTATCAACAATAAACCTTCCGGAACAGCTGACAAACCTAATTAATGTCTGATTTTATAATCAACAACCTCGGGCTCAAATGTACATCCAGTGAGTGCAAATAAGAGTTTGAAATTTTTTACGTTCAAAGCACTTTTTTTTTTTTTGTCTTTGTGGATTTTTTTTTTTTTTTTTTTTTTACTAAAAATAGATTTTAATACAAAAGCATATTCATTTTTTTTCTTTTTTAATTTATGGTTGGAATATTCTTTTATACACATTTTATTTTTATAAAATTTCACACTACAACAGATAAAAGCATAGGATATTAACCTGAGATTCATACTTCATGCTTTCCATAACATTGTTTAGAAAAGTAAGTAGCTCCTTCATAAAGTTAATATCATAATTTTAAGTAAAACGAGATTTTTGCCAGTAAAAAATATTGAATTTAAAAGCTTTATTATAATATATTTTACCATTTTTAATTTTATTATTTAGAATTAAAAATATATTTCTAATACTTAAGTCTTTGATTGTAATGTACATCTTTTTAATAAAAAAAAAATACCAATTACTTTAACCATACTATTGGTTAAAGAAGGTCTTTTGTTTTTTGAGCATGTACTGGTATTTTTAGTGTAATGGAATTTGTCGTTACATAGGGCTTAAAAATGAAGCAAGTGAGCCAACATATAGAGAGAAAAGGCAATTTTTCAACTTAGGGTTAAAACCGGAATGTTGTTGGTAGTTGGAGCGTACGACATTACATTAATGTGGATACAGTAGTAGTTGGAGGGAGGGGGGAGGGGGCAACAAGCCCACTCCCTTCACAAACTCCTATACCCAGAATATGTGTGTGTGGTGTGGTTTTCTAGCCTTCTTGAATTTTCATGAGCAGTTCGAGTCGGACTTTACAACAAATTTTCTTTATTGTGGTTTCAAATATTTTTTGGAACTTATATTTTTATTTATCATAATCATTATTGATTTCTATGCTATATAATTATATATATATATAACAGAGAGAGAGAGAGAGAGAGAGAGAGAGAGTAAACATTAATAAAACGAATTTTATAAAACATATTATATTATATAGAAAGATATATCTAAAGAAAAGGCTAAAAAAAAGGTTCACTCAATTATTATCACAATAATTTAAAAAGGATTTAGATACATACCAAGTTATTTCTTTAAAAAAAAATGGTGTTCCTTAAAGATTGACGTATTTCTTGCACACAAGCAACATAGCCCTAAACATTTCAAACTAAATCAAATTAACTTTAATAACTATATTCTCTAAATCTCTATAATGTAGTTACAATATAAAGCTAGAAGGTATTTTTTTTCTTCCCCAACGAATTTAATAGAAATATCTTAGTACTTCATGATCACTGATTGGTTTGTAAAGTAAGTCTATTCACCAATAATATTATATGATTTCTAAACAAAGGATTTATGTTCAATTTTTTCAAAACTCATATTAATCCCTTTTTACTCATTATAGTCTCAGGGGGTTTGAAAATATCAGGAAAAAAAACATTGAAGAAGATAAACTATTGATATGAGAAATCCTTTGAGATAGCATTAACTTAATTGGCATGAGTATGAAACTTTATGACTTATCAATTAACATAAAACCAATATTTAATATGCAACATGTATTTGTGCATAGTAATTTAATTGAATTTATAATGAGTTTATGATGTATACCTTTTGTATATACTTTCAAAGTTTTAAGGCTAAGTTTGTTAGAACTATATACAATTTAGCAAACGCAAAGTATTAAGAGCAGAAGAGAAAGAGAGAGAGAGAGAGAGAGAGAGAGAGAGAGAGAGAGAGAGAGAGAGAGAGAGAGGTGAAAGGTTGTCCAGACTTGTTATGAATATTTTATAAACTTTTGCAAGCCAGCACAGTATAGCAAAATTTAAATGTAGGATCGTTATTTCAAGTGTTATAAATAATAAAACAATCACTTATAAATATTTTCTATTTATCTTTAACCAATAATTCTGAGTCTAAAATATTTCAAATCGATAAATATATTTTTATAAATTTAAAGTTTATCTACTAAAATTTTAAATTTTTATTGAAATATATTTTATACAAGACAATAAAGAGATTGAGTAATAAATTTTATTTATTTTTAAAGTTTACTTTCTCTGTAAGTTTTGTAATGCTGTTTGTCTTTTATTTTGTATCATAATTTTTGTTATTGCATATAACAATTATTTTCTGTGTTGTATATTTATTACAGCTTAGAAAATATGAGATACCACCTTTGCTCTCTCTCTCTCTCTCTCTCTCTCTCTCTAGCTTCCCATACCACTATCTAAAAGATATATTCTGTATGGTATACATTATTTATTTCTTCTATCGATTTCTAAATATGCGTTTACTAAAGTCTCTCTCTCTCTCTCTCTTTCTCTCTCTCTCTCTCTCTCTTTCTCAATATAGCCTACAAACTTGTCTTATATTAACAACATCTTCAGATTAATGTATATTTGATTCAAAATTTATGTACAATCAATATTTTGAATACGTTATCTATCTATACCAAACAGCATTTTTTTTTTTTTTTTTTTTTTGCTTAAATAATTTAGCTTTAAATAACATATTGACTTACCATCAGGAAGGAGTGCGTATATATAGAAAATATCCCAAACATACTAATAATAAAGAATAAGGGAAATGAAGGAAAAATAATGATATTTATATAGGAATGCGTATCAAAACATGTAGGTTTTATTGATTTTACAAAAGAAGAAATAATGCGCAATAACAATATACTGTATTAATACGTACATTTCGTGCTTGTAAAAACAAGAAAGTCTATTTATAGTTAAATTAATTGTTGTATTATTATGGGTTTTGCTTTTCTCAGTCGTCAGTTGTGAAGGCCAGTACATATTTCCAGCACTGCGGGTTCTACTCAACCATGATCGAACACAGGTTACTCCATCGTGTGGCAACCTGTACTGTACAGTACACACAACCATGATAACAATTTTTACCATTCAAACTCGCGCTAAATTTGCAATGTTATTCTTATGAGAAAAACACGCACTGGATTTAAATGGTAAAATATCTTATCGCGGTCCTGTGACCCAAAATGAAATCGAAATCTTGCAATACAATCTTATGGAAAAATCGAAAATATGGCAACATTGTCATATATATTACACAGGCCAAGATATAGAGCGGGTGCAGTGGGTGGCAAAGAATGCATTGAAATGTTGGCATTTGCTCCCATTGTTGTGCAAGTTTTTCATTTCATTCGGGTACATACATCAGCAGCTGACTTCGAAAAAGCCAAGCAATGCCATGTCGGGTCTTATATCATGACCTGTACACATGACAGGTTCAACAGGCATAAGTATTGACCAGAACAATGCATTTCTGCATCACAGTTCTATTGGTCAGACATAGGTGGAGCGAGTGAAAAGTTAAAGGTCGTCATGTCAACGATCCATCTCCCTTGAAACACTTGCAGTGTCACACCCACGAGGCGTGCAATCGAGCCCAGGTTACTCTACTTTTGTACCACTCTAATAAGGCCACTACCAGGTAGTAGAGTAGAGTAGCGTGGAGGGAACCTCAAGGTGGTCTACAGTAAGGTATATTTAACTCTCCACGATGGCAGGATACCTGAAAAAGATTGGTTCTAGCTAAAAGCGTTCACCCATCCAAGTACTGTCAAGGCGTAACTTTGCTTCTCACCTACATAATCAAATAATCCCTATGGCCATGCAAGCAAAGCAACAAGCCCACCATGCTATTATTATTATTACTACACTTGAAGTTTTAGTTTAAAGCTACTTTTTCCATTAAATTTAAATTAATTTAAAATTTATTCCATTTCTTTTATATAAAGAAAAAATAATAGTTATTATTTTTTGCAATACTAACACTTTTTTTTGTGTAAGTTTTAGGTTCAACGGAAAATGAAAAGTGTAAGAAAAAATTTAAAGCGTTTTATAGTACTTTTTTTCTACCAAAAACTGGGTTTAAATATATTATGAGATTAAAATTGTTTGCCTTCTTATAAAAACAAAGCCATGAGAGAGAGAGAGAGAGAGAGAGAGAGAGAGAGAGAGAGAGAGAGAAAGAGATTAAAGTCATGAGCACCACATTAAATATCCATTATATAAATTTTTTCCACTCTTCGTAAGTTTACATGTCTGTGAAAACTGGTGACGAAAGAGATTTTCCTATACAATTACGTCTGGTAAAATGAAAATGAGTTCTTTTCGTATAGAAATACCTCAAAACTCTTCTTTTATTTTTTTTACGGTAATTACATGGGTTCTGTGTAATCTGCACATCACATTCTCTCTCTCTCTCTCCACTCACACACATCGTTTTATTATGTACTTTCATTTCATCATGAAAACTTTACGACAACAATCGAAATGTTTTAACACTTTAACTTTAAAGTAGATAAACTAAATTGTTTCTTAAGTATAAAATAATAAAGACATAAAAAACTTTTACTTCATATTAAAGAAAACTACGTTAAATATTTATGTGTATAATTATCAGTCTGATGGTAATACAAGTTTAAATTTCATACAAAATTAATTATTTTTAGATTTTATATAATGTGCTGAAAAAATCATTTTAAATAGCAATAAATGATAATAAAAAACACAGTTTTTTCTATTGTTATTGTTGTGGTGTCACATTTTTATCATTACGTAATATATTTTTGGTTCACGATATTAAAATGTCGATAATTACTGGTTATTATTTTATAATATATAATATCATTATGTGATTATTATTTTAAAATTAATTAATTATAAACCACATGATATAATTGTTTATAAAGACTTTATTATATCGACAGAGTATTATAAAATATAAACAATAGGCTATTAAATGTACTGGTATAATCCTTTGACAATTATTTAAAATTAAATAGGGAGTAAAAATAATAATAAAATACGCATAGTAATTTTAAGTACGGAAACAATGTTTTAATAATTATCCCCTTTTTTTTACACAAAGCTCCCTGCACGCCAAATTCAGTAGCCTCTACAACAAGTTCTACAAAACTGTTTGTACCTGTGTGTTTATGTGTGTGTTATAAATATATATATAATACACATAACGAGACAATACCTTTTTTCCTCCTTACGTTAAAAGAAGGTCAATTTTTTTTATCTTCTGCCTTAATACAAAGCTACTGTGATACAATATCTTAAAAAGAATGCTTCTCTGGGTATTTTGCTAGACTACTGCCCTTGGACCTAATACACAGCCTGACATTAACGATGTTAACCTTCGACATCTGTGGACAGTTTAGGAAGAAGTTTAGACACAATAATACAACTTGATATTAGGTCTTACTACAATTTCAGTACACAGTTTTATTTATTTATTATTATTTAATTAGTCAATTTAAAAAATAATTAGTAAGGTTAGTAAGTTTTTTTTTTTTAATTTACAGTTTTTTTAAATTTAATTTCAATTTTAAAGGGTTTTATTGTTTAAATTCATACATTCCTTTTATGATATTGTTTAAATTTATTTGCAGTACTGCAGTAACACACACTGAGTAAAATCACATTAATTATTACATTATAACTATTTGTATACTTGGAATATGCATCCTTTGATAATTTACTTAAATAATGATCTTTATGTAGAAAAAGATTAAAAAAAAAAAAAACAAAACAAAAAAACAGAAAGATTCAGTTAAAGTTTTTTTTCTTGAAGTTTTATTTGTAAAGAAAAGTAGAGCCTTTAATAAACACACAAAAAACAACAACAGATATTGACAGTAGTAATAATGCAATTAATTTGGTTGTTATGAAACAGCAAATATATACGTTAATTGTCATAAACATACTACGTAACTTTATAATTAACTTTATTTTTTTATTTTTTTTTAATTATGACTGTAATATAATATTTTCACAAAGAAATTTTGATTGCTCATATTTAAAACACGATCCTACACTTAATTTGTTCCCGATATTTTGATTTATAAAATTCTACTTAATGAACAGCAAAATTAAGTTTCAGGAATAATCAAGATAAACCTTTTATTTCCATTCACTGTAGCATTATGTATCAAAAACAAAACAGTTCCAAAAAAACTTTTGGAAAGTTAATACATAATGTATATATATTTTTGGTTGAACAATGTAAACAATTTATTTAAATAAATGAATATAAAATAAACGTAACGTGTTGAATTTGTTTAAGTATTTTTATTTATATATATATATATATATATATATATATATATATATATATATATATATATATATATATATATATATATATATATATATGTAAACTTCAAATGATATAGTTTTCCTTCACTACACATAGTGTAGATCAGAACTCCACGAGATGGCGATATTTGTATCAAAGTATAATATATAAATATTTGAAAATATTTATCTAGCACTATAACACCATCTGAGACGAATCATATAAATGCAAATAAAGTCAAACAGTTAAAAGGGACGACGGCGGCCGGAATCGAACCGACAACCTTTGGATTTGCGCTCCACTGCTCTGACCATTGAGCTACAGCGGCGTCCAATTCTACCTTGATTCTTTACTTGCATTTACACAATTCTTATGACGACAACGGTCGCCTTATTGGCTGCCTGAGGGCACCTGTTTTTACAAACCAGCCTCTCTTTAAACAGCTGACTCCCCTCTTGCGAGGGGAAATTTACCCGTGCGCAAGAGGGGAGTCAGCTGTTTAAAGAGAGGCTGGTTTGTAAAAACAGGTGCCCTCAGGCAGCCAATAAGGCGACCGTTGTCGTCATAAGAATTGTGTAAATGCAAGTAAAGAATCAAGGTAGAATTGGACGCCGCTGTAGCTCAATGGTCAGAGCAGTGGAGCGCAAATCCAAAGGTTGTCGGTTCGATTCCGGCCGCCGTCGTCCCTTTTAACTGTTTGACTTTATTTGCATTTATATGATTCGTCTCAGATGGTGTTATAGTGCTAGATAAATATTTTCAAATATTTATATATTATACTTTGATATATATATATATATATAAAGAGAAACGTTTTTAGCATGGTTATTTATTTAATTTTATTGCTTTGCAAATAAAAGATGAAAAAAATTACATAAATTTTATCTTCCAACATGTACAAAACCATAATACAGTATATTTTATTACTATTAATGCTTTTGTTTTATTCTATAAAATATTATGTTAAATTTTTGAGTGCAGTAAGCATCTTATATTTAAATTTTGGTTATAGATAACACTTTCTAAATAACGCTTTTTAAACCGTACTATATTATTATATTAAAATAAAAAATATTCATATTAAGATTTTTTTATTATATTAAATATTTTTAAGAGGTACGAATTGAATTTTTTTTTTCTATTAATTTTTAGCACAAAACAAAGTACAATTTTTAAAAATAGATTTTTTTTTATTTAAGTAAATATAAACGAAAATAAATTAATTGTCATATAAAAACTTTATAATTAATATAAAATATACTAGTAAAAGTTTACGATGAAATTTATATATGAATTTGTCTTACAGCTCTGAAATAGTTCTCGCTTTAAGTAGTCGAGTTTGTATTTTAATACGAAAGAGAGAGAGAGAGAGAGAGAGAGAGAGAGAGAGAGAGAGAGAGAGAGAGAGAGAGAGAGAGAGAGAGAGAGAGAGAGAGAGAGAGCAATTACCAAAGGAATTCCAGACAAACTTGCTTTAAAATTAGTCGTACAGTATAGTCTATATTAAGCTCCTCATAAAAATTTTAATAATCTCCATTACGTAAAATTCAATAATACTCACAGATTTGTTTTTAGCGATAATTAGTTTCAATTCAAATAAAATTAGTAAGTCATTATTTCTTATATACTTATATAAACTAGAAATTTTGTGAAAGTAGCTTTTAATATATATATATATATATATATATATATATATATATATATATATATATATATATATATATATATATATATATATATATATATATATATATATATATATATATATATAACTGTTAAAGCAAATATCGTACAAAATTGTGCGTCCTATGTGTACACACGATTCTGATAATATAGTTTACGATTTAAATGTAGCGCGTAATTTCCTCATAAGAATTACATTTCAAATGTAGCGCGAGTTTTTTAACGGTAAAATATATTATCATCAGTATCACAATCGTGTGTACAGTATACATAATAATTACAAGCAAAGTAGGGAGTCTATTTTTACGTTATAAAATGATAGCATATTTTCCTGCTTTAATTAACGAAGCATGTTAATTATCCCTTATTACATATATTTTTGTAAGGATATATTAATTTTTTGGAACTAAAATTTAGACTTTAAAAAGCCAACTTTATCTAATTATATTATTCTAAGAATACACATTTATAAAGTTTTATAAGAATTCTATATTAAATTAGCATAGGAAATATAAAATAAAATATACTTTACATTTCTTACTTACAGCCATAGACCACATAAAACAACATGTGCTTTTTAATGAATAAACACGAAATGGGATCTTCAAAACTGATGACAAATTTTAACAGAATGGTAATTTAGCCCCACGAGAGAGCGTGCAAATATTGTGAAGTATGAATTTTGCGTGAATATTCATGTTTATGACGTCAGAAACATGCAAAAATTAGTAATAAATGTTGTGCGACTTACATAAATCGAAATTTTCTGATCACTGCTACGGTGCTACAGTTGGGTTTTGAGACAAACAAAAGTTATTTATGTAAGTCCCATCAAGTGTTTTATGATATAAATGCTTATTTTTTCTTCTGGTCTATATCTTTAAATTACATCTGTTATAAAATAAGAATCCTTTGTATCATTGAAATAATATGAAATAATGCATATTATTTCCTGTTGGGAGAATGCGTACTAAATTTTAATAAAACTTACATATGATAAATGAATTCATCTTAAGTTGTCTTTGAGGATAAGAACCATATATTAACAAAGCATCAATCAAACTGTATTTAACTGTGTAAAAACGCTCTCTGCAAAAGGAATTGACACTAAAAAAACATTATTCTACACCAATTATACCCTTTAAACTTTCTAAATATTTACATAAAAAAAAAGAACATCGAATGAATAATATAAAGTTGACTTTATTCTTGAAAATTTAAATTAAATTTAAACAGAATAATGCAAATTTTATTTCTAATTCCTTAGATTGTTTAATTTTTATTTGAAAAGATAAAAATATCAATTTAAAAGTTAGGGTTACAAGTTAAAGTTTAAAATTTTATGTTACAGTGTTTAGGCAATTTGATAAAAGGAAGAAGAAGAAGAAGAAAAAAAATACTGCCCTCGGTTAGCAATGGAATTTAAATAGTCACTAACGTATAAGAAAGCTTAAATAATCCTTTGGGAGAAGTTGTTTGAAGTGGAATATTACGAATTTCAAATACGAGTATATCTGGGTGCTTTAATCTCTATTTTTTTTTTCTAAATCTTTTATTTTCTATCTTTAAATGTTACAAAAATCCAAGACCTGCCTCTATCTCTCTCTTTCTCTCTTAAAAATTACACATCTAATGTAGTATACAAATTTCAAATAATGAAAAAAATATACATGATACAACATGAATTATACATCTTATGCAAATAAATTTTAATTTATATATTAAAACTTTAACCCAAACTAAAAAGCATCCAATTTATCAATGTATTTATTCTGTTTGCTCGTACGTATAATACATAATTTTATAAAAACATTCTATAAAGAAAAAAAAAAAAAAAAAAAAAAAAACTTACAATAATGTTACACAAATATAAAGTAAAAAAAAAATATATATATTAAAAATTGAAAAGCTTGAAGTATATACATACAATATGACAAAGAATTTACTAACAAGAGTATGTTCTACTTATACATTATAACAATGCAGTTGCAGTTTGTAGACAAGTATCATGTTGATGAGGATGATAATATATATTATAGAATATTGTTACTGCCTGATATGTTACTATGCCTCGTCAAGCATGAAATATACAACTTTTGTATTGTATAATACATACGGAAATTTAATATCACGCAATATGTATCGTATTATAAACATTATTCTCTTTGATAAATAATAGTTGCTACATTCAATGTTGTATTTTTATCATACTATACTTACTCTAGAATATAATGAAAAATTAATTTAAAATTTTACATCAAAGTTGTTGTATATTTTGTAGTATTGTATAGTACTGTATGAATGACAATATATTCTGCATTTTTTTTTTAAAAAGGAATATTTAATTTTAAAATGCATATTTTATGAAACACTTTAACTTTAATTAAAGATGAAAAAAAAAATAATGTAAAAGAATTTTATTGCTTTGTATGCTTTAAATATTAATTTTGTTTTTTGATATTATTTATAATAAAATTATAATGAATAAATTTTAATAACATTAAGTTTGCTAGTAGTTTGGATTTTAAATACTTCAAAATATTAAACTAGCAATATTAATTTTTTAATTTAATTTCAAGTATGTATGAGTATGTTATAATATAGAATATATATAGAATATTATATATAGAATATATATGTTTATATTATTTTCATGAAAAGGGTTGCATTTAATAAAAAAACACTCCATACAGATTTTTTTTTTCTAGTTGAGGCTTCGAATTAAATATGTTAGAAAGAAAACTAGAAATTGTACGTAAATTTAAATTAAAAAATTAGAATCATGCAAGCGTAAGTAGACTTTTCTGTTTTTATTTTTCTCTCTGTTTCTGCTGCTAATTTGTTTTTGTAAAATATTTTTAGCTTGTTTTGAAGTAAAGTTAATTATCTTTTTGTTATGTTTGTAACCAAAATTTTTAGGTATATGACTCTAATATTTTTCAAAGCAAAATAAACAGAATATGTTTGAACTTTTTCTAAATGGGTAGATACCCTATGGTGATAATTTTACATCGTAATATACTTTATTTTTCTTTTTGTATTATCTTTGTCTTTTATATAATAATATAACACATTTTAAAACCATGTAACAAGGGTAATAATAACCAGAATATATACAAATAAAAGCTTTGTTTGATAAAAACAAAACATGAAATTATTTAATTGTTAAACAAAACTTTAAAAATAATTAATTAGCATTATTGGAATCAATGCGTGAATATTTAAAGTGAGCAACATACACATAATGGTGGAGAAAGTACGTAATAATGTAAATATAAGATAATTAAATGCAAAAACTAATATAGAATCATCTCTATATTTACTAGTTTAAATATTGTATGCTAAAAATATTAAAGCATATTTAAAAAAAAATAGACTTAATTATTGAATAGTGAAGCTACTATATTATTTAAATAGTTATGAAATACAATAAAGCATAAAAAAAATTCCTTCCTGCGTGGTTATTAAAGTTACACAAAAATGTTAGTAATTTTTTGCCCTTCAAAAAAATCATGAAAATAGTTCATAAATATTTCTTAAAACTATGTAAAATAATGTCAAATTTTTACAATGTTTTAAAATTGCTAAAATATTTACCTTCATTTTATAGAGAAAATAAAAACAATTTTGTGCGTACGTGTTTACGACGTTTTTACAGTTTTAAAAGATAAGAAAGTCCAAGTTTTTTGATTGGACACAAAACTACAAGGATTAAATGAGCAATTTGGACCACATACTGTTCAAGAAAATCTTTTTTTAACCCTTTTTATAAAGTTGATGATTATAAGAGAAGATAAAACTTTTCTTTTTCAAGAGAAAGAAAGAGAGAGAGAGAGAGATTAGTTTTCGTAAAGATCTAATCCACAAACTACTAATATAAAGAGTATTTTTTTAGTTAAATCAATAAAAATAAACAAAAATTAGAATATAAAATAACATTTTAAATTTACTTTTTTTATTATTAAATATTTAAAAAAAATACATATATATAATTTAAAAATAGTTTACAAAATTCATTTTTAACGAAACAAAGTGATGTTTCAACATCAATGAAAAATGAATTAAGAGAGTTGACATATGAGAACGAGTTACATTCTCGTACACGATAATCTCTGGATCACATGGTGAGACATGTACGACCTAAAATACTACATCAACAGGGTTTACTCTAGCAATAACGTGCGGATTTTTTTTTTTTTTTTTTTTTTTTTTTTTTTTTGCATAAAAAAAGTAGAGGTCACTTTTAATGGTTGTATAAACTGAGACATGAGTTATTTTAGAATATTTCTACGTTGTTAATTTTTAAAGCATAACAAAATTTTACTTAAAATTTGCAATATTTTTTTTTGGTGTTTAATAAATAAATAATAAAATTAATTATATATATTGAATTAATAAATATTTTATTCACAGTGGTGCAATGAAATATCGGTTATTCACAAACCAGTTATAAATTTGGATTGTTGATCAGATTTGAATGGGTAGCAAGAAACTATTTTCAAAGTTGACGTAGCACATATTATGAAGATGAGTTAACTAACTCACTCAGTTAATTTAATTTTACGTGATTTCTCCCAAAACTAACCATACATATGAGTTCTAATCATTGTTTTTCCAATATACAGGCAATGAGTCGTATTAAATTTAACTATATTGCCATATGGATGAACACATCAAGAATATAGTACGACTTTCACTAACAATTAATACTTGATATAAATACACATAATTATTCTCAAAGCAATAACATATTATATAATGTTAGACCATAGTAGACCTTCATTAATTTGAAGGAATAGACCAGAGAAAAACATAAGCATTTATATCCTAAAACATTTGATGGGATTTACATAAATAACATTAGTTTGTCTCAAAACCCAACTGTAGCTCCGTAACAGTGATCAGAATATTCGATTTATGCAACCCGCACAACATTTTCATACTAATTTTTGCATGTTTCTGACGTCATAAACATGACTTTTCACGCAATCAACGTTCTACATCAACGTTCTAGTAAAAATTGTCACCAGTTTTGAAGATTCCATTTCGTGTTTATTCATTAAAAAGCACATGTGGTTTTATGTGGTCTATGACTTTAATACATAATTATGACTCGCAATAACACATATTATCTAAACTGCATCCGATTTAATGAGTACTATACTCATTCTGTGTATAATATCATGTATAATTATTTTAATTAGAATTAACGCAATGAATTTCCACATTTTAATTGCACGTATTCCCAGTTGCAATTTTATCAGAACAATTTTAATCTCTAATTTTATCATCCGTAAAATAAAATAACTTATGTTGTATATACCTGTAAACTTATTACCTATTACTACAGAATGTAATCATGTTTAAAATCCAAATAATCATACAAATCTCGATTTAAAATATTATTTTTAAAACATGTATAACGTATGATATCATTGTTGCGACGTATACAAAATATTTTATACTGATAAATAAAACCTTTTTCTGATTATATTAAAAAAAACTTGTAATTTAAAAGTAAATAAATATTTATATCTAAAATTTAGGCTTGATAATGTAATAATAATCTCAACAGTTATGAATAAAAAAATATATATATGTATACATGACGAGGTTTATATTAAAATTAAAACAAAAAAAACTACAACACTCAATTATTATATACGTATATGGTAGTTTAATATTCTTATTATTTTAGCTTTATTTTTTTTATATACAGTGAAATTTTTCTCCCTAGTTATAATATATAAAAGTGTAAGTCAAGTTCATTAAAAAATATATGATTTTTTTTTTTAAATGAAAAAATATATATATAAAAATAAAGCGTATTATGTTATAAGAGTATAAGTACAAAAAAGAGATTATCTACTTTAGAATTTTATACATTGAGGAAATTTCTCATCATCTAAGAGAGAAGTTCTCAAATTAAGTTGCTTTTTTTGCATTATATTTATATAATAAACAAGCCATGAGTTAAAATTTAGATAATGAACAATACTGTACAGGGATAAAAAAATGTATAAAATATATTATCATATTTTTGTAAACCATTGTATACATTGTTTAATAATAATATGTAACAAACAATTTTATTCATTATGCACGAAAGTTTTAACATTTAAATAATTAATATTCAATAATGTATTGTTTATGATCATTTTTATTTTTATTCATCAATTGTATTTTATGAGGATTATCGGAGTTAAAGTTTATCCTCGCATTATTTTCAGATCTAATTACAATTTATTTATAAATGACAGAATTTTATTATTATTATTTTTATACATCATTTCCCTCTAAAAAGAATGATATTTGTATTCGTATTCTGCTTGTTGCATATTAAATAGCTGTGATCATGTTAAAATTGAAATAAATGCTTGTTTCACATTGTGATAGAATTTTAACAAGCAATTATTCTTATACCAGTGAAAAAGTTACGTTAAAATATTGCTAGTGTTTTAGTCTGTAAGATAACCATGATGGTGTTGTTCTTTTTCTATTTACAACGTTTTGCGTTCAATGTCAGGTGCATCATTACGTAAGATATAAAAAAGTGTTTTCGAGTATTTAAATACATCCCGACCTTTTCGCGTTTAACGTAGAACGTGACCGACTTGAACCGGAAATCGCTAAAAGAAGAACTATATTTTCACAATAATTTTTTGTACATTATTTATTTCTAACAAAACAAATACTATAATTTTCAAATAAAATCAAGTAAATTATTTTTTTTTCTTACTAACATTTTGCCACTTAAATATGAATGTTCACATTTACATGTTATCTTAAAAGTGGAACAACTTAAATATTTGATCGTGTTTTCAAATGTTTTACGTAACTATACTTTTAAGTACCATTTCTTCTTTATTTTGCGAGTACATTATAATTCGCGACCGTCTAGTTTGCGAGATATCAGTCGGTTACTTACCCCCTTAAATTAAGCTTTTACACTTTACAAATTTATAAAGAATGACTGATTTACACTTTACAAAGTTGCGGCTACCTGGAGCTTCTGCTATATAAAACAGGTGTGAATTCTCCAGGTAGCCGAAAATTTGTAAAGTGTAGATACGTCATTCTTTGGAACTTTTTAAAGTTTAGAAGCTTCATCTTGACGCGAGAAGATCGGTATGTATCATGTTAGTTGTACTCCAACCTTTGTGCAGTAGCTTTCATAAAATATATTTCGTAAAATACTGGTATCGTAATGCAAAATTATGGTAGAATGAAACCCCCCTACTTTTTTCACTGTGCTTTTGATTGCTAACACATTAACACAAGTAGTGTTCCACTAAAATTCAGCTCATATTGAAGTAAAACTCAAATTGTAATCAGACAGAACCTTATTATCAATATGGCTGCCACTTCCATGATTACAATCCATACACACATACACACACATACATATTTTACTGGAAATTGCCTTACAGTGTTATTGGTATGTTTATATATGATCATAAATCACTAGATATAGGATTCTTTTATAAAGAATTAAAAGAATTTGTTATGCTCCAAACATGCAGAATAATTAAATACATTTTTTTAAAAATAAATTCATATATCCCACATTTTCTTAAACAACTAAATTATATTTGAGATGAAATAAATCAGATAAAATGTAGAACATTATTATTTATTGCAAAATATTGGAGGTAAAGTTTTCTTTAAATTGATTAAATGTGTTGTATTCCTTGATATAGCTCAACGAGGCATCATAAATCAATGATATACAAAATAATGTGAATTACTATGATTTACAGTTAGTTTAAATCTAAATATCATCAATAATATATTTTGTTTTTGTTGTTATTTTGCAATAAATAGAAGGTTTGATTTTTTAATTATTTACAAACACATAAACTCAACCTTCTATAAAATTATTATTTGAAACATATTGTGTTATTTTTATGTTATTTGTTTTTGTTTTTTATTGCATTCGGTGTAAAAGTTATGAGAATAGTATATTGAAGCATATTTCTCATTATTTTTCCATACATATTTATTACGCAATTTTACTCTATACAATGACATAAAAAAGCAAAATAATAAATAAATTAACATAAATGAAAGAGCTTAAAGTTTTACATTAAAATATATTTTAAATAAATATAAATAATTCATACAATCTCTTAATCCTATACGTAACATTTTTTTTTTTTGTGAGTAGCCAATCAAAAAACTCCAAATTTTACATTAAATGTAAGTTTTATTTATAGCTTATATGATATAAAATATAAATGTTATCATGATTTATTAAATTATTTATAAATACTCAATATGTTAACAGATATAAAAATATTATTAAATTTTACTTTGAAATATTAATTTTAAAATGTATAAATTATTAGTCATTAAATGTGATAAATCTTTTTAATCTTTTCATATAAATATTTTTTTTTTACGGTTATTGATAGTTTAATATTTGTATTAGTACTAACCAAGTTTTTTTTTATTATTTGTAAATATAATTTTAATAAGTTCTTGGGGAGAACATGATAAAAAATATATAACATTCAAATGTATAGTTAGGATTGTAACTTTTTTTTTTTTTTTTTTAACTTAAGGGTGTATATAGATGGCTTGTATCTCTAAATTTCAAAAGAAAACTTAAAAAATTTATGATGCCATTTGAAAGTTAATTGTAATAGCTACCTATGATAAAATTTTCAGATCCCGTGAACATCAGATAAGAGAGAAAATAACTATTGAAATTAATATGGGCTCTCATGAGACTAAAACTTCAAAAAAATCGTAATTAAAATCTAGCATGGTGACCTTCCCATATTTTTTTATTTTTGAAGATACCATATCCTAATGTAGCACTGTGCAAAATTTCAGATTTTTCTTTCTTTACCAATTTTTTAGTCAAATCCCACAGTACCTGATTTCCCGCCTTAAATGCAATATATATATATATATATATATATATATATATATATATATATATATATATATATATATATATATATATATATATATATATATAATATATATTTGATACATACATGGTACATGTTAATGTCTCAGTACGTCAAAATATAAAAGGTAAACAAATGATTTCAGTGTCAAATAATATACTTAAAATCCCTATCTATAGATTTCATATTATATTACCTGCAGAATTTCAAACCACATTATCGTACAGATTTTATTGTAATCTTTTATTTGAGCAAAAGATTGAATAAAAAAAAACTTTTTAAAGAAAATTATACACTGTGGTGCGGTAATGGCAAGAATTGGTGTTACCGTTCTATATTTTTTTTTTTTGTAGCTTATAATACGTAAAAATGAATCGCTCATTTAAATAAGTATCCGTGCTGCAGATCTCTCTCTCTCTCTCTCTCTCTCTCTCTTTCTCTCTCTCTAGTACCAAGAGAAATATTCTGCAATACGGAAGGCTGTTAAATTAATCGTGAGCACGCCGTTTTCCACGTTTGCTATTATCGAGTAGCGTGCTACAATAGTATCATCCATTGAAAATGAACTTTACTGTTCCTATGGGTCTCTTTGCATTCTATAGAGGAAACTTATTTTCAATCTTCAAATAATTACATATCTTTAAAGTGAACTTCTTATATAGACCAAAAAAAATCTATAATGGTGATCAATAAACTATTGTTCACAAAACTTGAAAAGGGGGTTAAAGTTTTCTTTTGTCTATAGCGAAAAGTTTATAAGTAATTAAGACTAAAAATTGTAGTATTTTTTTATATAAATATATTATATAATAAAAGCATTAAGATTCAATACTTAAAATAACTTTCATTTAATTTTGATATAGACATATCTTATATATATTTAAGATCCAAATAAAAAAAAATTGATAATTAAAGTTCTATAGTGACTTAAATTGTAACACAATTAAAATTTACGTTAAAATTATTAACTCTAAAGACATTAGTATTATTAAATTGCTACCTTGAGAATTGAAAACCATCACAATTATATACATATATATATATATATATATATATATATATATATATATATATATATATATATATATATATATATATATATATATATATATATATATATATATATATATATATATATATATATATATAAAAATGAGTTAATTTATTTGTAATTATATGTTCAAATTAATTGGAAAGGTAATTTTTTCTTAAATTTATACTAAAACTTTATCAAATTTATATCTTTTAAGTATGTCATTAATACAAATTGTAAAATAATTTTTCTTTTTTGTTTTCTTTAGTAACAAGTAGAAATGTATATTGAAGAAAATGTGATATTGCTTTTTTACGTTTTAGTGTCAATGCTGTTAAAACTTGCATGAACTCTTTCAACTATTCACTCATGCATACTCGTATTTTCTCTCTCAAAAAAAGAAGGGAAAATGTACTTTCGCTAATAATTTATTAAAACTTCTAAAATCTGGCATTGTGAAAGACAAGGTTATAAATTTTTACTGAGATCAATAACCTGTCATTCAAAATCAACAAAATTATATTAAAGAAGTGGCTGCTCAAAGCAATTAAAATAATTTTCTGTTTGTAGGAATTATTATATTTTATTTTTAAATATACATTGTAAGTGATTCAATTTTTAATGAAGACCTCAATAATAATAATAATAATTATACGTTTTTTTATATCAAAATATATTATAAAATAAATATTATATTTAAGAGTTTATTTATTATATTTTTATACCAATTATGCCTAAGAACAAAATTTATTCAATATAATAATTATATATATATATATATATATATATATATATATATATATATATATATATATATATATATATATATATATATATATATATATATATATATATATTTACGTATAAGTAAAATCAGTTTTGAAATTGAAAATGACTTTGTATTATAAATTAAGTTATATAACAATTTCTAAAAATATTAATGTCATTTTAAATTAATTTATTATAAAATATTAACATGATATTGAATAATTTGATTCGATTGGCTTCGCCCATGCTTGTATGCAAATTTTCAGTGTTATTTAGGTGAAAATAGTTTCAATAACAATGACAGACCGTACTACTTTGGTATACTATCCTGTTAAAATTTGCTGCTTCAATTTATAATCAAAGTTTATTTTACTATTGTAATATATGTTAACAATATTTTCATTCTTCTCTATGTGAATATTATATTCAGTAATTAAACGTTATTATACTGTATAGTTCAATGTCTGAAAACTGAAAGGCTTAATTTTGTTTTTAGTAAAGTAATTAAATCAGGATATAAAATTATTCTGACTTTTACTTTGTATCAATATGAATGATAAGCGATTTCTTTAAATTCTCTCATTAAATAAGAATTTGTGTGTTATTCTATTTGCGATATGAGAAAATGACCTCTCTGCAACCCGTAATAAATCACTTACCCAAAGAATACATTGCTCTAAGTTTCCACTTAAAAAAGTAGTCATTTTTAAAAGTCATAACTGTACAATGGCCATCTTCATAAACTTAACATTAAAGGAGGTGCCACTTAGAAAGGAAAAGGGTTGACAACCGGGTACAGAGGTAAAGTGCTTTATTGTTAAATCGTGGAATACCGTGCAAAAGACCTGTATAATTTTTGTTACTTTTTGCAAACAATTGTAAAGAGAGACATAGAACTTACTAAACTTACTAAGGATTACTAAACTCACCTTTTAGAATTTTTTTTTTAAGTGGCATCGCCTTTAATGTTAGACTTATAAAGATGTACGTGAGTTTAATATTACCCAATACCTAGTATTGACAAGACACTAATAGGACGTATCATATGCATGGGATGAACAAATGACGCTAGCAGCTGTTTATAAATTACTACTACTTTACTAATTATCGCTTATTTTCAATACAATTAATTGTTTATAAAATAATATTGAATAAAGTTGAATATTTAAACTTTTTTTTTTTTTAATGATTAGCTTTATTTTTCTAATAAATATCTCTTTTTAGGAGGGGAAGGGTGACAAGTGACGTTAGCAATTCTATATATAGAGGGAGTTTTACATTATAGAACTATTAGAAATTTATTTATTTATTTATTAGGCATAGGTAGTTTACAGTAACATTATAAATAACATCAACATTTAGAATAACGTATGAAACTTCAAAGTGTGTTCAACAAATTGCATAACTTTCAGGATACTTTTTTTATGTATTTTTTTTATTCGTTTTAATATAATATATATATTTTTTTAACGTATGGATTCGTATTATTTTTTTTAACGGCTTTCAAGTCTTAAACAAATATTTTTCATCATACATATATGTGTGTGTTTTAAAGCAATATTTTTCAACTTCATTTTATTGAAATCGTTGTTTTTTTGCGCCCAAAACCGTAAGTTTAAGTCGCGTAAAATTGATACGTAGAGTTCAATATTGGGTACAACGAATCCCATCATGCGGTTTAAAGTCAAAATCAGAATAAGCTTGTGAAATTGAGAAGAAATTCAATATTTAAAGAGTTACTGATAGATTTAAAAGCAATTTTCTGTAAGTTTACAGAGAACTTATAAAACATTTTTAATTCATAAGTTTTACATAAAAAGTGCAGTATATAAATATTAAAATTTTAAACACACAAAGTAATAAAACAACTTCAAAGAAAAAAATATACAACTTTAATGTTCATGGTAATGGAAAATAACATAAACTAAAACTTTAAAAAGTAATATATTGAAGCAAAAAGCATGAATTTAAGATTAAGAGTACGTAAAATTTAAAATTACGCAAACATTAAAATTTACAGTATCGATTTACAATAATTCTGAAATAATTTTTTTATTTAAATAAATGTTATTTCTTTCTATTCTCATTAAACAAAGCAAACGCGTATAGACAATTAGTATTTGAAAATATATTATTCCAGAAGCGTGATTAAATTTAGTATTATAATTAAACGAAATGTTAAACTCTGTACATTTAAAGAGAGCAACATTTTTTTTTCCATTTTGTATAAAAAGTTTTAATTTGAATAGCTAGACATTCAGAACAAAAAAAAAAAAAAAAAATATATATATATATATATATATATATATATACGTTTTGAAAATATTTTAATCTGTATTTATATATAGAACTCAGTCAATGAAGTACGAGTTCAAATCATTATTTTTTACTCTTTTTAATGAAAAATTCATCTGTTATATGTATTTTTTTTTTCAGTATTTGCGTACATTACAAATATTTCTCATTATTTTCAACATCCTTCAGTGTTATCACATAACTGCTTCATATTTTAAACTTTAAAAACTTTGTTGAAAATCATAATGCCAAGAAATTTTATAAATGTAGAATTTTGATTTGCTTTTGGCGAATATTACATTATTATACTGAGAGTTCAAATATTTTCATTATGCACGGACATAGCAATTGTACTAGCTCAATTTCAGTAACTATTATTCATAATAATATAATGCTTGTCATGTTGTATAGAAATTATGCTACATTAGCATAAATATTATGTCACACAGCATAATTATTCATGCTATTCAAATCTAGCAACAGTTTATGCTATATATGATATAAATGAATAATAAAAATTACGTAGTTTTTTTCTTTCAATGTAATTAAAGGCTTCTGACTAAAAAATGTGATCGGACTTTTTTTTTTTTTTTTACAGTATACAGTAAAAATATTGCATTGAGAGAAACACAAATACAGTATATAGGTAGGTAAAAAAATAAGTCCTTCTTTCATAATTTTAAATATCCATAAAGCTCTTCATTCATGTTGATGAATGTTCAATTCATGTCTTTCACCTTGATTCAATAGTATAGTTGATACGGCACTCTTCTTTATATTCTAGATTTTAATTTTTCGTATTAAAAAGGATAACGATAATGATAGAAGCAGGAGAGAAAAAATAGCCCATTGAATTTATTGCTGCAAAAAAAACTAGGTATTATAGATAGGTTTGATTTTAATGATAAGGTAATGTACCAAGTAGATGGCTATTTAATCCAAAGAGGATTCCCGCTGAAAAGTATTGGTCAGCTGGAGACGTGTATTGCGGGTCAAAATTACATTGATCAAATGGGCAACAAAATATAACTTCCAAGATAAAAATGAATAAAAAAAGCAGCAAAAAATTGAATAACGTTATTCTCTTTGGTATATCTAAGACATTTACTTATCTTAAGATAAGATTGAAAATTGAGCAGAAAGGATTGTAAAAGTGCATTTGTGGTCTGTTTTTTGAACCATCCTTTCAACGACAGGGAGGTGCTAGCAGAAAACCACAGAAAACTACAAATGTGGTTAGCTGACTTTCAAGTGTTTATCTTAAACGCAGCGGCAGCAAGTGAGGCATGCTAAGAAGCAGCCTCCAACATATAAAAACAGTTTTGTGAAAACCACGGTATCGAATGCAGATCACCAGTATAACAGGTAAACACGATACCTCAGGGTGTCACTATTTAATATATACCAAATTTATGAATACTAATAGCATCAAATGAAAATTATTTATTCATGTATTTTATTAGTGTTTACAATTTTATTCCGCTACATTGAAAGTAAAACAATTTTAGTGTATTAATTTCATATGTTAAATATTTGTGTGTATCAAAATTAGCTGGTAATTGAACACATTTAAGCAAACTGTGTTTTAAAGAAAAAAAAAACATTCATGTTTAACAAAATAAAATAAAAATATTTTTATTTGTAATGAATGAGTGATTAATTATAAAAAGAATTAAAAAAAAAAACACATATAATTTTCTACTAATTAGTTAGTTTAATGAAAAGGATATTATTTACATTTCTAATATAACGATTTTTTTTTTTTTTTTTTTTTTTTTACTAATTCTCGCATAATTTAATAATTGGCAATTAAGGTTTATAATTATCAATGAATAATATTTTTCTTTTTGAATACTATGAATTTAATGATTTATAACGTTGTGTTTTTATTCTTTATTTTACGCATATTATTTAAATAATAATAATAATAATAAAAAATTAAAGTATTTATATAAAATAATGAGTTTCTTTAAATAAAGTTATAGTAAATTACTGTTAATTTTAACTTATGTCTCTAAATTAATAATATGACAAAAATTCTTGCATGGATGATATTTAGAGTAATCATTATTGTTATCTGTGAAAATTAGATGTATCTCTTGCATATACAGTTCTATGGATCCATAATATGCAATTGCGCAATATAAGACAGTGTTGGCAATCAATATAAGACAATATAGAAACATGATTAACAATTATAATCAGCTTCTGTACCATCTGCCGTCCATGCCTGTTTCTTTCGTGTTTCATTTTAAATAAATAATGATTGAATTACTTGATCAATTTATTTCTAAATAATATATTGAGTCTTAATATCTTAAATTATTGCACAGCACAAGGGAAAAAGTGACAGAAAAAGAATTATAATGACAAATTTTTAGTCTTTTACTAGTAATAGATTACAAATGATAATAATTTATCCAAATGTTATATATTAAAAAAAATAAGAAGCAGAAAAAAACTACACAAAGTTTCCTCTTTATTTTCTGTTTCAATTGTATTTGTGAATCTTAACTTACATAAACTTCATTTAAAATCTAAAGAACGGAAATTAAGTGGAAGCTTAACAAAAAAAAATAACAAAATATAAAAACACAATTTTTTTTTCTCTTCTTATAGTTTTGTTAATTTCCGCTGTTTTTAAATTTTTACATGAAAATATTTGAATTTATGGTGCGTATTATGTATACTTTACAAAATACTTTGAATTAATGTTGGACTGACACAAACCTATAGGTACTGACACTGACACAAACCTATCACCTAAAAATCAAAAGAATCATTGCTTGAATAGTTAGAAAGCTAAACTTTTTTTTTTTTTTTTTTTTTTTTTTTTTTTTTTTTTTTTTTTTTTTTACAATTGTTTTTGGATTTAAATAAGATATTACCATATAATAAAGAATTATTACAAAATTACAAAATTTAGTTATCAGTTAAAAATAGTCATCAAAATTTGACATAGTAGTATAGATTTTTTTCTTCAAATAAAATATTAAAAAATCGTTTCTTTATGATATGCTTTTTACCGGTGAAAAAAAAAATGTTAGACATTTTATTAACTTTAAGATGGTAAAAGTGTGGCAAGGTATGGCATTTTAAAACTTCCGTTTTAATTACAATAATTTTCTCAAAAAATTGCTTAAATTATAGTCCTGCAATGCTAAGGTATAGGAAATTAAGGGACTACATTCAGTTTCCCGAGTGTATCTGATTGAATACACTTCATCACTGTAGTAACATGTATTTCATCAAATTATAATAAATTTATTTAAATTCATTCATATTATATAAAGTGAAAATAACAATGCAATCTTTTTCTCACTATAGCTGTTACATTAATATATATATAAACAATGATTTTTTATACTCTACAGTAACATTATAATTTAATTAAAACTTCATTTTTCCTCTACAAGTCTCTTCAACTTTTGTAGTTTGCTCTCAAGTGTATAATTCTTATACTAGAAAACTCTCATATCAACAATGGGTACATAAAAAATATATATATGTATATGTACAAGAAAAAAATCTTTATGAAAATTTTTAAACTTATCATCCTAGATAAAATGTATTGTAACTTTTTTTTTTATATAATATAAAAGAATATTAGATAAATTTTTCTTCTTATATTATATTAATACAATAAAAACTTGGTTTATAAATTTATAAATATATATATTTTTTACTTGACAAAAGATAAGTTTTACGCTCTTGTATTGTCGTATTTTGCGGATAGGCAACTCATACAGAGAAAAAAAAACTAAAAAATATAGCCATGTTTTGTCGCTGGTAATATATCAGTATTTTGCATTTCAACAACACATGAGAAAGCGAGAGAAAAAAATATAAAATGAAGTATTGCTCTGCTCTCGTAGAAAAAAAAAATCTGTGTGGTGTTGTTGTTTGAAAAAAAGCTGTATATTATGCGAATTATGTGAATATAAATAATATATTTTCAAAATATATATTAAAATTCAATAAGCCTTATTTATGTTTTAGCATATTTTATTCTATCACAATTATATTCTTGGTTCAAATCTGAATGGTAAAACATAAAACATAGATTGTATGATTATATAGCATTCACCATCTGTTTGAAAACATTTTTTCCAGTAGGACAATTGAGAACCGTTAAAATATTCCTTACTTTCAAGCTATACATACTGAAGGATTTATTTCTATTAAACAATAATTATCACGAGTGGGGAGTTTTTTTTTTTTTTTTTTTTTTTTAATTTTAGGTAAATTTTTAATAAAAAAAAATATATAGAATTTGTAACTAAATTACGAGGAAAATATATATTGACATGCAAAATGAAATTTGTCAAGTTTATATAAAATAGGATGAAAATTAACCTCGAAGTACATTGTAAATTTTTAATAGAGTGACAATTGTGAAACAAGAAATAAATTTTTATTATTGTACTGTATTGTACAGAAATAAATAGAACAATATTCAATTTAATGTGCACAGAATTATATTGAATGCATTATTAATGATGTACTATGCATGTTGTTAAATTAATTTGAAAAAAAAAAAGTCCATAGAACGTGTAGAACTTTTTCCCTATATGTAATTTAAAATATTTTGCTTTAGGGCTTTATTTGATACCATATTTTATAAGCATTGAAAGTAATTATTAATTTATAAAGCTTTGACATTAAAAAAAAAATTAAAAAAAAAAAAAACACTTCATTATACGTTTGAGTTATTTATATAATAAACTTTGAAAACGAATTATATTTTTTATAATTAAACAAATGAAATCTGAAATTAAATTTTTAGCTACAATAGTAAAGATTTTTACTGAACTCAGAAAAGGTACAGCTAGTTAACTTAAAATTGAAGTAATATAACGATACTGTTGTGGCTAAACCACGCTTCTACTTTTAGCGGGTTTTCTTACTTTCACTTATCTACGTTTATCACGATAGACATAGAAACGCACATCTACATTTATCGTGACAACAGATGTAAAACCTCGATGTTGTTGCAAAAAAAATGTATATCTCGTTTTTTGTCACGAGAAGCAAAATGTCTATCTCGTTTTTTCTCACGAGAAGCAAAATGTCAGTCTCGTTTCCAAACGTTATGTAGATGGCGCTCGAGTTACACACTTTGTTTCTCGTGACAAAAAACTAGATAGACATTTTGCTTCTACTGACAAAATATGAGATAGATATTTTGTCTCAACAACATCGACCTGTTTTCCAATGTAGAAGTGTTTTTTACCTGTTATGGCGATAAATGTAGATGCGTATTTTTATTGCTATCGTGATATGCGTGAAATTAAGCAAACTCGCTAAAAGAGTAGTTTAGCTGCAACAGCATCGATAGACAAGACTTATAGTATTGACAATTTCAAATTTACCATCCGTACCGTACTAAAACAACGTAATGCAGAACAAAACAGAGCTTATGCAAACATGTCAAATGAAATAATAATTGTTACCTGATTCATAGTATTCAAATAACTTGATACACTTATTATTATATAACAATTAAGTAATTTTAATTAATAACATACATTTAACGTTAACTTTATAATAATTTAACAATGAATACAAATTAATTTAATTATGTTTTATTTTAATTTAAAACACATTACAGTTTGTATTTTATATGAAATTAATAATTATTATTAAATAGAGTTTATTTTCTCCATTTAAACATTAAGATGTCATTTTACAATCTAATTAAATAAAATTAATATTTAATAGAAATTATTATGTAGTTACAAATGTATAAAATGTTAAAATGAATTAAAATATATACAATATAAATTTGATGCTGAAAAATAAAATGTTTACCATTCAATTGTAAATATGTTTTAATTTTATTTTGATTTTATTTATAATAAAAAGTTCCTTTTTTTTTTCTTTTTTTTTAGTTATGTTTGTTTAAAATATTTATGAATTTTATTTTTTGGAACATAAATTTTATTTAAATTATCATATGATATTTATTTTATATAACAATATTTTAAAACATTATTATTATAATACTCTGGTGTGTTTTTTAGATTTTGTACTAAAAATAATTATTTCAACATTATATTAATAAAAATAAAAATTGCGTAGACCACCAAAAGTATTTCATGTAAAATAAAAAAAAATATAAACATTTTTGTTGATATAAAATTTAAACTGCTATAAATAATTTTAATTTGCAAAATAATAACAATATAAAAAAATACCATTATTTAGTGTAGCGTAGATGAAAAACAAACATTAAACCTAAAAACATTGAAAATTGAATATATTTTTTTCGTCTCTTTAAGGTAAATTTAAATGTTCTTAACAACCTTTGATAATTAAATTGATTTTATAACGTCGAGTAAATGAAATATTTTAGCATTTCTTGTAATCAAATAAACGCTTTGACTTTCACTTCTCTATTAATAAAATTAAATAATTTTACATCGTATACTCAATGAAAGAAAAAGGTTATTTGTTATTAAAGCAGAAACCAAGAAACATAGCAAAAACAGTGTTTGAATTTTATTGGATATTTTATAATATCAGTATAATAATGGAAATGAGACGCAAGTGGATCTCATTTTTTTAAAGGAATAGACCAGAATAAAACATTAGCATTTACATTACGAAACACTTGATGAGACTTACATTAATAACATTAGTTTGGTTCAAAAGTCAATTGTTTCAAAGAAGCAGAGCAGATCAGAAAATATCAACTTATGCAACTCACACAACAGTTTCATACTAATTTTTGCCTGTTTGTGACGTCAAAAACAGTAATAGTCACGCAAATATCATAATTTACAGTATTTTTACACTCTCTTGGATATGTTTACATTCTGGTAAAAATTATCATTAGTTTTAGAGATTTCATTTTATGTTTAATCATTAAAAAGCACATTTTGTTTCATGTGGTCTATGGCTTTAAGTATGGTTCACACTGTGACATATTTTTATGTCTACAATGATATGACAAAAAATTAAAGTCAAAATAAAATTATTTCATAATATGAACTTGTCTTTACACTGTAATTTCATGATAAACTTACGGCTTAATATGTTAAACATATTTTTGTTTCATACACTTAAATATAAACGAGATTATATATATATATATATATATATATATATATATATATATATATATATATATATATATATATATATATATATATATATATATATATATATATATATATATATAAAATACTTTATATGGAGTATTTCGACAATTAGTCAACATATGAATATATTGAATTGTCATGGGACAAAGGAATAACATTTTACTTCACAGTGTAATAAATAATAAACGTTTCCTAGCATTAGGCTTATGGGAATATCGCATATTTGACAACATTGCATTACATCATTAGAGGACGAGAGTGACAGTGCTCCAATAGCAAAGAGAAAAAGTTATACAGTGTTGCAATGCATATCTCGTTTCAGAACGTTTATTCATTTACTTTCGGTACAAGGCAAGTCCTTTTTTCATTATTATTATTTTGTAAAGCTAAAAGTAGACAAAAAAAATCAGTTTTAGTTGGGTTTCATTAAAACAAGAAGAGTCCCTCATTAGATGATGGTTTGCATAATTATTATGAAGTTCCATTGCTTGATTATACAATATACAAAAGTAGTATACAGTACGTAGTACGTACACTATCGTTTGTAAAAGTAAAGTAGTTAGTCGTGCGGTATGCTAGGGTTACCGCATCAGTATGGCTAAAACAAGGTTAACCATACCAGTATAGAAATGTCGCTCTATATATTATAATACCCTTCAACTATTATACTACTACTAGTCTCTTGAGACATAGAAATGACCAATTTTTTTTTAACACTTTTCACTTAAAAAAAAAAATAAATTATAATCTCTTCATACATATAAAGCCTCAACTTTAACTTTTAGAATTTACATGAATTTCCTTATTTAAGTGAATAATATTTTATATGTAGATAGCTCTTATAGTATATTTGAACTTTCCTTCATAAAATGAAAGAAGAGAGAGAGAGAGAGAGAGAGAGAGAGAGAGAGAGAGAGAGAGAGAGAGAGAGAGAGAGAGAGAGAGAGAGAGAGAGAGAGAGAGAGAGAGAGAGAGACTATGACGTCATGTTTTTAGTAGTGGTATAAAATTTGTAACTACTTCAAATATTTTTGGTCAATATTGTAAGTTATATGTTTACTTTTAGTCAAAATGGTAACTTTATTAAATCATTAATTACGATGATTTTGCTTCATATATATACTCAACTCAAAAAATCTCAGTTGATTTAAATCGGGCATGCCTAAAGTATCGCCCATTATCACATTTGAGGAGAAGGGGGGCGGCTGGGTGATACCGTAAAAGGTCGAACGGCAGGTAACTCAGGTTTTTTTAGTCGAGTATACAGTAGTAACAAAATTTAAAATTCATTTAATAGTTTCTTTCATTCTGCTGTACAGTCATAATACAAATACAATGAATTAGCTTAGGTTATTGCTTCAAAATGAGACAATACTGTATATGACAACAGTATATTTAAATGAAAATATAGTTGTATATTTAAGCTTACCAACCAATCAGATTGCTACATACAGAAAAGAACAATTTCAGTAAAGCTACATGATACAGCTTGTTAAAAATAAGAATTATTTAAAAAATATATAATAACAGAAGTTTTGTATGTTCTGTAATATATATATTCCAACAAGTAGTGATTATATTGCACATTATTAAACAAGTATTACAGAACTTCATAATAATTAAAATATATTTCTCAACTTTTTATTATATCATTAGAAAACTTTAAATGCTTTCTACAACAATTATTGTTGTGAGACAAAATGAATCTAACAAGTTAAGAAGATAAATGGAGCAATGCAAGAAGAAAAGAAAAAGAACCTTCTTTCCTTGTTACTTTTTATGTATATTTTATTTCAATGACAATTCTCTGTGCGCGCTACATTGTGAAATATCTTGAAATTAATATTTTTTTTTTTTTACTTTCCTTTATAACTATAAGATATCTATAATATACAGTTATATGATATTTTATTATAAATATAGATTTATGGATATATGGCTTTTATTTTATTTTCATAAACAATTCTGCAACAATCAATACGTACACAGAAAAAAATTGCTGTTAACGGTAGGCACACAAATCCTGTCACTTTTTAAATATTAGCCTGGAACATTTATTGTATAACTAGCCAAAATTGTTCTAAATCTTCATTATCAATGTATAATGAACACAGTTGCAACCACATACTAGTATTGTATTTGTTGATGTATTTGTGTTATTTGACTTGTTCTACTCTGTAAAGACATAGAACGGAATAAAATCTTATATCTTATTGATACTTTAATAATACCTTTAATGCAGATGAAACATACTACAATAAAGGTGTGTCTCACCAAGATTAGGTGACATTGTGGTATGTTGATACCTGTTCCAGGTTACCAATTAAAAGTTCTAGAATTCATGTTCTACCATAAGTATAGTCATTTTCTACGTTTTTTTTTTTTTTTTTATTTTTTTTTTTTATTATTATTGTTCTTTTCCTTTTAGCATTTAATCCATTTATGATTATGTACGATTATTTAACCTAATAAAAACCCTCCAAGCTTTCACTTATTTATATTACGTACAACATAAAATTAATAGTCAATATATGAAGTATATTATAAGAAACTCATTTTGCATAATGATATGCGATATGCTTGGAAATAAATTCAAAGAGGCAATTATGAGATTTAATTATAAGTTTTACAATTAGAACATTATTTATTTTCCTTCTTTCAAGCAGCTGATATAAAAAAAATCCTATAATAATATTTTTCTTTGCCTTTACAGTTGATTTAATTTGAAAACGGCAAAATTTATTCAAGTTTCTTATAATAATTATTATTATTTTTTTTTTACCAGTATATTATGATGCAATAGTTTTATATTCTATATATTTAACACAAGTTTTACAGTATATAACATAGAATTTCATTATCATTTATACACTTGACTTTTTTTCCTCAAAGTTTCTATTAAAAATAATGACTATATTCACTAGTGAACATGTAGTAAAGTTTGTATTTAACAAGAGATTACTTCTTTTATTATTTTAAGTTTATATCTCTTGAGATGATTGCATTCTACTTCAATGCACTTTTTCTCTTACGACTTGATGTTTTTTATAGAATTTATATTTTTTTTTATACATAATATATATTCTATATAGTTAGTGAGGAAAAGGTTTGAAAATGACAGGAAACAACGAAAAGAAAAAATAATAATAATAAGAGAGAGAGAGAGAGAACAAAAGAAATCTACATTGTTAGACAATTTTAATATGAAAACGTACTTTTATTTTTGTTCATACATGCATTAATAATATGTATTCTTATTTTGTACGTTTCTGTTATACAAATAGCGCAGAAAAAAAAAAGTAACTTCATTTTAAAAATTAACTCTACATTTTCCCTTTATTTAAACATAGTATAGACTGTTGTAGAATAAAATTTGATATGAATTTCCATATATATATATATATATATATATATATATATATATATATATATATATATATATATATATATATATATATATATATATATATTATATATATTCAACAAACCGAGTATTTCATTTATAACCTTTTGTATAATGTGTCCCAAAACTCACCTGAAAATTCATGTAAAATCTATAAAGCTAAAACATTGAAAGCTTATACTGTACACTGTAATATTTCTCTCAAATCCCCATGAGGGTATAATTATTATTTTTTTTTTAAATTATATTGAATGTGGAAGAGAATGTTATATTTGTGACTATAACGAACCAGTAAATAGACTTTTAGGAACAAAAGGTATTTGAGACCACAACTTTATTACACTGACTAAAATACGAAGGACTCTCCTTGTGCATGGTATATGACAGTAAACTTTACAAGTTGTTGCTTTAAATCGATTATTAATGTTTTATATAATATTTGATGACAAATGTCATAATTTTGTCTTCTATAAAGACGTGCTTTAGATTTAAGATATTCGTTTATATTGATAGTACAATTTTTATTATTTTTTTTTTAGCTTCAAATTTCTTTTTTTAAAGAATTCTTATTATTTTGGTTAATATTGACTCTCAAAACAAATATCAATTTCATAGAAATATCATATTATGTGTATAAAGTTTGTACACACAAAATAAAGTATTTCTTTATGCCTTTTTTTTTAATTTTTCAAATAAATTAGTATTGCACAAATTTAAACAGTAAATTTAATTAATTGTGTTTCATGATTGTTTACAAAGTATTACGACAAATTGATGTGGTCTTTTTGTGTTTGTTTTCAAATCAATAAATTAATAAATATTTAATAGGGCTCTACATTTTTTTTTTCGTTAAAACAATATTTGCAAAATGTTTGTGGTTTTCAAAAAGTGAACACTATGTGATAAATATTACAGCACAGTTAATTAGCATTTTTATGCTCACGTATGCATATGAAACATATTTTCACGACAAACATGGATATTTTTTTTTCTTCTTCTTCTTTTTCTTTCGTAATGAAAATTTTATTATTCAGTGTTAAAAGAAAATTTGCTATCATAAATATATATTTTCCTCCCCCTTTTTTTTCAATATACACATAAGTTGAGTTCAAAAAGTTATTTGGTTTTCATAATATCATTATAATATACATTTCACATTGAATAATAAAATTCAAACGTACCAACCTTTTCAATATGGAAACAAAAAAAGATTTTTTTTTTAACATTACAAAAACAAAAAAATGTTTTCGTCTCATTTTAAAAATCAATTAAAGTCAATAGAACTTCCTGGAAATTTTAAACATACATATTTTAAAGTATACATGAAACTTTTACATGAAAAAAAAATTCCTGTTTGAACGTTGTTAAAAATCTCTAGTTTTAATTGTCGAGCATATATATTTTTATTCTAGGCATTATTTTGGCATGCCTTACTAAATAATAAAATATAGTGTCTGGTTTCTATATATGGAATTGACATTATACAATATTCATAAATAAAAATATATGAGACTTTTAAATAAATAAATTTGATTTTTTTTATTTAATATGGTCAACCTATAATAATTTTAAGGGGTAATGGGTCACGCAGGAATTTCAAGCATTTCCACCTAGATGGCATTGTCATAGCTCAGGTAAAAGGGGGAAGGGGTGTCATACCCTGACGTCAACAAAAAGTGGAGTGAGTTAAAAAAATTGTAAGTTTATGACAAAGTTGGAGGGGATGCAAGACGGGGGAAAAAATAGCCCGGGGCTCAAAATTTGGAGACACATTGTCTAGTGGCTGTAGCGGTCTTTGTTTACTTTTTTCATGCATAGGTTTACCTTCATAGTTTTTTTTTTTCATACCTGCCATCTGAAAAAAACGACCCAATTATCTTTTACGCGTCAATGATTTTGATAACTCGCGAAGTAACAGTCACAGTGAATTAAATTCATTATATGTTAGTTTCATTAAAAATCATGTAGATTTCTTTTTTAATCGAAGTTCTAGCATTATTTTAAATTAACTTATTCAAATAAAAATATTACGTAATTTTTATTACTTTTAAATCACGAAAGTTCAAATTGACGGTAGAACTTCGATCAAAAAAGTAATTTGCATGATTTTTATTAAAACTAACATCTGAAGTAAATTTGGTTTCATGTAAATGTTACTTCGCGAGTTATAAAAATCATTCACAGGTAAGATAATTGGGTTGTGTTTTCAGGTAACAGATAATCCCTTCTTCTATTGAAAAACTGCTCATTGCTTCCTTGCTTTTATACTGCACCTTTTTTCACTCTCATCGTTTGTTTGTGTTTTTCATAGAGCTTGGAAAAAATTATTCAAAATTTTATTTTGCATCGAAATTAATATCAAGCACCGGACTTGGGTTGATTAGATGTTTTGCTATAGTGTTTTACGAAGCCGTAACATCGGCCGGTATAGGTAAAAAAAAAAAAAAAAAGAAGTTACAAAATACTTCGGAATATTTTTGTGAGTATTAATTGTTGTAAGGTTTCCAGTATATGCATGCAAGAAAAAATAATAATGATTAAAAAATAATTATAATAATAAATAATAAAAAATAAAACTAACTTTTATTTCTTAAGAAAATGATTGAAACTCACGTTTTTTCCTGTATGCTGAGCAATGTTATTCATTGCTCCAATATGGCGTCGAAGCGCTTTCAGCAGGACGTTATGCTGAAAAATTGCGTCTTTTCTCTCTATTTTTTAAAATTTATTTATTCAAAGCCCTTTCATTTTTTTTTATTGCATATTTTAATTAAATCCTATTTCAAAAATGGCATCAATTTCCTTTATAGTTTTTGTCTGTCTATACTTTAGTAGTATTTTTTTTTATTATAATATTATATACGTTCGGGTTCGGGAATATACAACTTAAACCTTCAACTAAACTAAAATTGTTCCGTGTATATATATTTTATTTAGAATGAGAAGAAAGGTGTAAAAGTGTAAAGCAATACGAGCACTCAGGTAACAATGTAAATATTGCGAACTGCAGGCAGAGAAACCGGCCGGCCAGGCGGAGAGGCTGAAACAAGGCATTAAAAAAATACCTCCCTCCACTTTGAAGAATATGTGCTCTATGACAAAGTACTTGAAAAGTCTAATAGAGGCGCACTAATACTGCTGCATTAGAGAAAAGTTTCAAAAACCTTAGATTTTTTAATTATTTCACGTTCATCAATTTTAATAAAAAGTCATTTGCAAAAATATTTGTGTCCTAGTAAAGGTAATAAAATTGTCTAGCGGATAGACTAAGTCTCATAGTTTAATTCATACTTTTACTATATTTAATCATGCGCTGAAGTTAGGCTTATGATAAGTTTGAAAATATGCTTAAACTTCACTTAAAAAAATCATTTCAGAAATAATTTAAATTTCGGATTTATTCGTATCTAAAAAAAATTTAAAGTAGCCAGTGCCCTTAACAAAAGTATGCTTAATGCAACAGTATAAAGAAAATATTAATTTTTCAGTTATTTAAGGAGATGAATGCGTTTTAAATTGCGAAAATTAAAACTGCGATTAAATGCTAATTAAACGTAAATTAAATATTTTAATGCAATTTTATTATTTATTTTTTGATGATATTGCTATATAATAACAACTAAATTTTTTTAAAAAATTTTCACTCTGTAGCTCATTACCCCTTAAGCTATTTGTTTTAAATGTTGATTATAGATCATATTGATGTATATAACTGTTATGAATTTATTGATATTGCTATCAGAAACATACACTCGAAATGTTATTGACTTTCAATTGGCTGAATTCATATTATAGGTTTAAATTGTGGAAGAGAAAAAAAAAATGTTATTTCTGTCATTGGGATTGTTTTTAATTTTTATTATCTCTTCAGTGCAAACATGTTTCTCTCTCTCTCTCTCTCTCTCTCTCTCTCTCTCTCTCTCTCTCTCTCTCTCTCTCTCTCTCTCTCTCTCTCTCTCTCTCTCTCTCTCTCTCTCTCTCCAAAATAAAGTCTTTTATTCTAAAGATGAATTTAACTTTTTGAGCTATTCCATGCCTAAATACTTATATTATAGACCAAGATTCAAATAATTCAGTGGCAAGAAATGAACTGGAATCAACAAGCAATGTTATTCTATAATACATAGAATCGTAAAAATATACTGTATATATTATAGTTTATAAATACAACTTAATAACATAATTATTACCCCCGTAAGCTGCAACGCTAACTAACTAGTTAAACCTTAGTTAAGTTGTTATTTTTTCTTGTTGCAAAAATTAAAAAAAATATATCTATAAGGTTTAACTAGATGTTGCAGCTCACAGCTCTTAATAGAGTATAATATATCATTATTATTATAATGGTTTCTTCACGTACTGATTTAATATTTTGCTTTAACTCAATGTGATTTAAGGGGTAATGAGCTACAGAGTGAAAATTTTTTAAAAAAATTTAGTTGTTATTATATAGCAATATCATCAAAAAATAAATAATAAAATTGCATTAAAATATTTAATTTACGTTTAATTAGCATTTAATCGCAGTTTTAATTTTCGCAATTTAAAACGCATTCATCTCCTTAAACAACTGAAAAATTAATATTTTCTTTATACTGTTGCATTAAGCATACTTTTGTTAAGGGCACTGGCTACTTTAAATTTTTTTTAGATACGAATAAATCCGAAATTTAAATTATTTCTGAAATGATTTTTTTAAGTGAAGTTTAAGCATATTTTCAAACTTATCATAAGCCTAACTTCAGCGCATGATTAAATATAGTAAAAGTATGAATTAAACTATGAGACTTAGTCTATCCGCTAGACAATTTTATTACCTTTACTAGGACACAAATATTTTTGCAAATGACTTTTTATTAAAATTGATGAACGTGAAATAATTAAAAAATCTAAGGTTTTTGAAACTTTTCTCTAATGCAGCAGTATTAGTGCGCCTCTATTAGACTTTTCAAGTACTTTGTCATAGAGCACATATTCTTCAAAGTGGAGGGAGGTATTTTTTTAATGCCTTGTTTCAGCCTCTCCGCCTGGCCGGCCGGTTTCTCTGCCTGCAGTTCGCAATATTTACATTGTTACCTGAGTGCTCGTATTGCTTTACACTTTTACACCTTTCTTCTCATTCTAAATAAAATATATATACACGGAACAATTTTAGTTTAGTTGAAGTTGTATATTCCCGAACCCGAACGTATATATAATATTATAATAAAAAAAAATACTACTAAAGTATAGACAGACAAAAACTATAAAGGAAATTGATGCCATTTTTGAAATAGGATTTAATTAAAATATGCAATAAAAAAAATGAAAGGGCTTTGAATAAATAAATTTAAAAAAATAGAGAGAAAAGACGCAATTTTTCAGCATAACGTCCTGCTGAAAGCGCTTCAACGCCATATTGGAGCAATGAATAACATTGCTCAGCATACAGGAAAAAACGTGAGTTTCAATCATTTTCTTAAGAAATAAAAGTTAGTTTTATTTTTTATTATTTATTATTATAATTATTTTTTAATCATTATTATTTTTTCTTGCATGCATATACTGGAAACCTTACAACAATTAATACTCACAAAAATATTCCGAAGTATTTTGTAACTTCTTCTTTTTTTTTTTTTTTTTTTTTTTTTTTTTTTTTTTTACCTATACCGGCCGATGTTACGGCTTCGTAAAACACTATAGCAAAACATCTAATCAACCCAAGTCCGGTGCTTGATATTAATTTCGATGCAAAATAAAATATTGAATAATTTTTTCCAAGCTCTATGAAAAACACAAACAAACGATGAGAGAGAAAAAAGGTGCAGTATAAAAGCAAGGAAGCAATGAGCAGTTTTTCAATAGAAGAAGGGATTATCTGTTACCTGAAAACACAACCCAATTATCTTACCTGTGAATGATTTTTATAACTCGCGAAGTAACATTTACATGAAACCAAATTCACTTCAGATGTTAGTTTTAATAAAAATCATGCAAATTACTTTTTTGATCGAAGTTCTACCGTCAATTTGAACTTTCGTGATATAAAAGTAATAAAAATTACGTAATATTTTTATTTGAATAAGTTAATTTAAAATAATGCTAGAACTTCGATTAAAAAAGAAATCTACATGATTTTTAATGAAACTAACATATAATGAATTTAATTCACTGTGACTGTTACTTCGCGAGTTATCAAAATCATTGACGCGTAAAAGATAATTGGGTCGTTTTTTTCAGATGGCAGGTATGAAAAAAAAAACTATGAAGGTAAACCTATGCATGAAAAAAGTAAACAAAGACCGCTACAGCCACTAGACTATGTGTCTCCAAATTTTGAGCCCCGGGCTATTTTTCCCCCCGTCTTGCATCCCCTCCAACTTTGTCATAAACTTACAATTTTTTTAACTCACTCCACTTTTTGTTGACGTCAGGGTATGACACCCCTTCCCCCTTTTACCTGAGCTATGACAATGCCATCTAGGTGGAAATGCTTGAAATTCCTGCGTGACCCATTACCCCTTAACAATTCATATTTTTACTACTTAAAAAAGTTAATAAAATTATTAATTAACTATTGATTATTATGTTAAATATTCTGCCAAGATACTACATACAAGATAAACACACACTCTGCCAATGTGGGCCGCCGCGAAATTCAAAATAAGCGTCTAAGCCAATCAGCGCCCGAGTTGAAAGTCACGTGAACAAAATTGACCAATCACAATATCACTAAATTTAACATGGAACCAGTTAGTGTCCCTATCTTGTATAGTATCTTATCTTGATGGTGCTAATTTTAAAAAATAATAATAAAAATCACCCCCCCCCCAAAAAAATGAAAAATTCACTTAGAAAAGGGCCATGGGCAGAAAAAAAAATGATCTTCTTGTTTCCTATATTGAGTAATGTATGTATAATCTCTAATATGACATTAGTGCGTAAATTTGAACAACCATTCTATATTGTGTAGTTCTAAAAATACATGAGCTTTACTTTATTTTGTGGTATATTAAACTTTTTTTTTAAACATAGACAAAAATATTAACATATTATACATAGCGAGCAAAAGTTGATTAGTTTTCAAAATGTAGCAAAACATTATATAGCCTGAGGAACCAAATTAGAATTTCCGGTGGACATTTTATAAAATCTCCTGTTAAACAAACCATAGTTTCCATTGTTAATTTAGTTTGTATATGTATGTGACGACCGACTCTATAACAAATAATATTATGTAAATTTACTTGTTTGCCTTGTGTTTTGAAACAAAATTTTGTATGTATATAAAATTTACCTTCAAGTGTGTATATGTTTTTTTTTTTACCTATCTCTGCATTGCTGTATATTATGTAAAATGTTAAATTGATATCGGTAAACATCATGAAAGTTTATTATTCAAATATTGCTTAAAGATGTAATCAATAAATTAATGAAAAAAAAAAAAAAGAAAGCTAATCAAACGCTTGAATGAAGTTGTTTAATATATTATATACATGTTATGAAGTGCTGTAGGTTGCAGCGTTATTATATATTATGTAAACTGATTGAATATGTATAAAAAAAGCAATGCAGCTTTTTTTTACGTATATTTTTCTTCAAGATACGCTTATTTATGACGTAAGTTGAATGATTTTTCAATAGCATTGATATCTTTTTGTGATGCTTTTTTTTTTTTTTTTTTTACTTTCTTTATTATTCTTTGACTTATTTCTCACTGTCTATTAAATGTATGCAAGCATAATATTGCACCTTCTATTGTACACTATACGTTGAAATGTTCTTCATACTTAAAGCCATAGACCACTTAAAACACAATGTGTGCTTTTTAATCAATAAACATGAAATGGGATCTTCAGAACTGATGACAATTTTTACCAGAATGTAAATGTAGCTCTACGAGAGAGCATGAAAATAGTGTAAAGTATGAAATTTGCGTGACTATTCATGATGGGCTGTTCACAAAGACGCGTAAATTCACGTAACTTTCACGTAAGAATCCAAATAACATTGTTTACCGTTTATTCACGTAAGAGTTCCGTGAATTTACGCGTCATTGTGAACAGACCATGAGATTTACAGGTAACTGAAAGTTGGACAGTGGTTCAGTTAAAGGAATAGAGATATATATTTCTTACACCAAGATATAAGATTACGTTCTATGTCTTTACAGAGTAGAACAAGTCAAATAACACAAAATACATCAACACAATAATAACATGTGTGTAATCACTATGTTTGTTATACAAGATATTAAAACATTTAAAAAAACGTAGGCTAGTTATACTTTACGTTATTACATGCAAGAAAAGCAGCAACACTATAAAACATATTGTCAAGTAGATATCTCTTCTTTTAAGAAACATAAGAATCAAAATCTTCTATATTATTAGGGAGTGCATTATATAAAAAAGGAATACAATATTCAGGACCCTTTTGACTAAGAGACATCCTCTTTTTTTCAATATAATCATTGAAAAGTCTTATCATTGGGTGATTTCCAGTTTACAGCAAGTAAAATTCAGTAACATCTTCGCCCTTTTTTCATGCAAACTCAGCGGTTAGGCTATATGTATACTTAATCTGCAGTTTTATTACTTTTAGAACATTTTTACCTTTGTACAAACACGTGACAAAAAAAAATTGTGTATTACCTAATGAAAATACAGTTTATTTAAATATAACATTAATTAAACTCTTCATGGTATTACTATGAGGAAAACAAATAAAATTTTATATTACAGTGTCTGTACTTATAACATAGAAGCTTCTTTATTAATGATTTAACCTAAAAGGTTTTGTGCATTGCAGTGTATAAAAGTAATATTTTACAATATTTTAAATTATCTCGATATTAAGCTTAATCATCAATATTATAATGTGTCTTTTTATTTAGAAACGTGAGTATGAATATTAAGTATAATGTAAAATAAACCACACTCTAGTTAATTATGATGCTTTGGTAATAAAATTATATACTTCGTTGAGTTATTTCTCAACTTCAAAACAAGAAAGAGATGAAAATTAGTTTATTCCATTAAATGTTGTGATAATACGATTTAAAAGCCATGTAATTACATAACACGTTGGGTATGATCAAACGTTTCTTATCGATACAAATCTGATGCATTGACATCTGATTTTTTTTTTCTGTACGAGGCCACATTGTATTTCCCGTAACGTTTACAATAACAAGGTACTTAATTAAAGGTAAATAACCTTCATAAAAACATGCAAATGCAATTTGAATACCTTGTAAATATAATTAAAAGCAATCAGATCATTGTACCGGAATAGTATCGATACAGCCAATACATATAGTTACATAATATAAACATTATGTAAAATGAAATATTATAATATATCAAATTTCATCATGTTTTTATTTTTTTAAATAAAATTGAAAACATAGAAATTTATAAACCTCTTTAAATTTGTAATTTCAAATAAAATTTACCAGGTTAATTAAATAAACTCTAAAAGTACATAATTTACCTAAATAGTTATATAACGTGAAGATTTTACGTAATAATATCGATTACAAAACTTATTAAATTTGTTAATTATAAATTTTGGTTTTAAAATCTCACTTAGCAAATCTTACGGTAATTTAAATAAAAATTGTAAGAAAAAGTTTTATAAATAAAGTTTATTTTATTTTAAAACTTGATGAAATGTTTATTAAATTACAATTTCTCACTCAAGATAAGTTTAGTGATACAGAAAAATATTAAATAACTTGAAAGATATAATTTATGATGGATTTTGAAATATTTATTTTTTTAGTGTTATTTTCTTTTATTATTATTATTATTATTATTATTTTGCAACTAAGAATAAAAAAGTGTCCTTTTCCAATTTGTTGAATGGTTAGACTTCAGTAACAATGGAAAGGAAATTAAAAAATACGTTTGAAATAACAATAATAAAAACTCTACACAAATAAAATTTTCTCTCTCGTGAATATTTAGTCAAGCAATATATGCGTCACACCAATAGGTTGCAGAAGAGAGAGAGAGAGAGAGAGAGAGAGAGAGAGAGAGAGAATGGCAAAAAATACAATATATTTTTGCCTCTCATTTTAATTTCACACTAACATTACAATGCAGCATATTTAATCTGAGATTATTGGTAATGTAATGTAATGACAGAAAAAAAAGTCGTAATTTACATCAAAAATATATCGTAAGATTAATATTAAATTTATACTAGTATACTATTATTTATTAAATTTGGAAGAGAAATAAAGGAACAAATATTGTATACACACTCATTAATATTATAAATAAATATATTGATTTTTTATTTTAATAATTTAATATAGCAATTTAAAAAGTTGATGATACTCAATTGAAGTTCACTTATTATTATTTAAATATTTTAAAAACGTAAATCTATAAAGAGAGTCTGAAACAAGTACTGCATCCCTTTTTCTCCCGAACCACTTTTCAATTGAAAGTGGAAAAAATGGAGAGTATGAAACGCTAGCAAAACAAATTTCACTGTAATTAACAAAAAAAAAAAAAAAAAAAAAAAAAAAAAAGTGATACCATATTACAAAGTATTTTTCCTCTCTCTCTCTCTCTCTCTCTCTCTCTCTTAAATAGAGTGTAAATCAATAGCTGATTTATATTGCTACTCAAATATACACGTTATATAAACGTAACATAATTTAAAAAATACCATTACAATAAGGTATTATGTAACGTACAGTACATTTACAAGTACACAGTACCGTCAAGTGGGGTAACTTTGGCCCACAGGGGCGACTTTGCAATTTTTTTTATAAAATTATATACTACCTAACTAAAGCTCATAGAAACATTGAAACAAAAATTAAAATATTGCTAAAATCAAACTATTCTTAAGTTTTTGTTTTACGTTTCTATGAGCTTTATTTAAAGCACTCGTCAACTTACTTTTTTATCATTTAGAATACTAGATTGATAATTACCATACCTTATTATCCATGAATTAGACACCAACACGTTGATTTTGTACTTATTTTCATTTATTTTTATTTTAGTGGTTATTTCACGCATCTGACGTCACAATGTACTGATGGGGTCGTGATAGGGGTAAAGAATTTGAGGGAGAGGTTAAATTTAGCACGTGACCAGAGCGGTGACTGTGATTGGCGGTGGTACATTGTGACGTCAGATACGTGAAATAACCGTCAAATAGAAAATAATTACAAAATCAACGTGGTGGTGCCTAATTCATGGATAATAAGGTATGGTAATTATCAATCTAGTAATCTAAATGATAAAAAAGTAAGTTGACAAGAGCTTTAAGGAGTAAATAATTTTTTTTTAATTTGACCATATTCCCCCCCCCCCCCCATGTGACGTTACGTATAATATATACATAAAATTGTTAGCTTAGGCCTAACCTGTTTCAAAACTTTACCTAAATATTTAAATTTAATACTTCCCAAAAGTTTTAATTTATAATTAGAATTGTAAAATAGAAATAATAATTACATATGACGATATTCAATTATATTTTAGAGGTGTATTATTAAATTTGAATAACTATATACAGGGTTAATACGCGTTCTGAGAATTAAGGGAATGATTGTTTAGTAAATAAAACATTATATTCAACCTGCTAAAAGCGTCAGTTTAATAGATTTGTAATAATGCTCATTGAACTCCAAAATAATTTAATTGATAAAATATTAAATTTAATAACACATCATGGACAAAAATAATTTTATAAGCTAAATACATTCAATTTAGATATTATAATGTTTATAACATTTTCATTGAGAATACAAAAAAGTCTTAACACTTTATTCGTTTATTTATTTTTATTTTTTTTTTTTTGCTTTGCATTGCATTAATTTTGTAAGAAAATCAGACATGCATACTAAACGCTGTCCAAACATAATACTAATTGCTTATCATTTATTCCTTTCAATATAAATTAAAACATTAATCAAACTTAATTGAAGTATATTTTCTATTTGCATTAGTAAATTTCTCATGCTTTAAGAATTCTTAACCCTACATTTTACTACCAAATCAACCGAATAGTTAATAAAATTGGAATAACGTGAAAGGAAGAATAAGATTTTTTTTAATACGAAAATATAATTTAGGCTTTCTTTTTATTAAAAAAAAAAGGTCAAAGAAGATTTAATGGACCTCTAATGATGTTAATTAACTCAATTCTTATTCTTTCTTTGTGTATATCTTTATTTTATTTTAAATACTCAGGGGAGACTTAAATTTGTATAATCTTTTATATAAGACTTATACAAGCTATTTATAATGAAAAAGTTAGAGAAAGAGAGAGAGAGAAAATATAAGAAATTCTTAGTGCTCTCTATATGTAAAGAAATATGATTTAAGCCATTTAGCAATAAAAATCTTAGTCAGGGCTAAAGTACGCCTGAATACGTTTAAGACATTGTTTCTTTAAATAAAAAAAATGTTAGTTCCTTTAATAATATTCAGGTAATTATATCATTGGGCTTTGATGAAGGAATATAGGCTACACATGTACAGTCAAGGCCTAAATTATTCCTGTTTAATTTTTTTATCTATAATTATTTATTATTATTAAATGATTTATTATTTAATAATACTATGGAATTAAATTATTTTTTGCAAGATGAAATCAATTATGCACTATTTATCAATTTGGAAAGAAAAAAAAAGTGCCAACGACTTTCGAATTAAAAAGTACGATCGATTTGTTTTTTTATTATTTTTATGTTACTTATACTTCAGTGAATCTATTAAAATTACTCTACATTGCTCTTACATTTTATATGTATATTTTAGTATAATCTTTTATCATTATTATTCGTATTCATATTTTGCAGTGAAATGGGAAAATGAAAAAAAAAAAAAAAAAAGTAATAGAATATTTCAGAATGCAAATACATGATAAATCACAACTTTTTCTTGCATGCCATTTTTAATAAAGATTACATCGAATTTGATCGGAAATTTGTAATATAAAATGTGTACTACTTTTTTTTTATATAAATTTACTCGTCTTGAAAAAAAAAAGATATAACAAAAAGACATACCAATCTTATAGCATCTTGTATAAAAAAAAATAAATATATTTTATTTCAAATATTACAACGTATTAAATATATATGCATATTTATATAAAATGTTAACAAAAAATATGGTTGCAGAAAATCATTCAAAAGATGAAGACAGCTCTAGTGCCAAGAATATCAAATGAAATGACAAAGAAAAATGACGCACCTTTTGGCAATGATAGATTCTTCTCATACTGCACTATAAAAAATTAAAATAGAACTTTCATTCGTTTTATCAAAAAAAAAAAAAAAAAAAAAAAAAAAAACTTTGCCAAAAATTTTCTCTTTTAAAAAGCCTCAAATTTTAAATTTTTACGTTGCCACAATTTGCATAAAGGCTTCAACTTAACAATTTAATGCTTAAATAATGCTTTTAACCGTCATAAAAAGTTTAAACTTTTAAAAAATTTATTATCTCAATATAATGTGTCCATGATTAAGCTTTTAAAATTTTAAAGGTGATCTTTTAACATTTACGTTTTTGAGGTATTTGATATATATTATTTTACAATTACTTTTTATTAGTGATATAAGACGACACCTACTATTGAAATTAAGATTTAGTGGTAACAGCTTTTCTTTTCTTTTCCTTTCTTTCTTTTTTGTTTTTTGTCCTAGCTGTTTAAAATACAACGTGAAAGTAATAAGATATGCAGATTTAAAAAAGCGAATGTCATATTACCTCTTATAAATGTAACCCAAAGAAGCATGCATATATATATATATATATATATATATATATAATGACAACAAAATAAGAAGTTGTTAACTAATGTAACCTTTAAAACTATAACAATAAATAAATAACAAAACAATAATCTCTCTCTCTCTCTCCCTTTCTCAATTGATTAAACCCATGATGTAATAATAAAAAAAAAGTAAAATTATAGAACCTTCTCTTCCTCTTCTTTTTCTCTATATTTTTTAGTACATTTTTCTCACTCTACATTACTAATTATTACTAAAGCCTGGGTGCAAATAAATAAAAAAAATCTTTGCTATTAAACCAATATTTATGAGTTTGTTTTGTTCAAATATTGACATCCAAACATTTTTCTAACTAAATTTGTATAAATATATTATTTAAATTATGAAGTTAATAATGAAAGTGAAAAATATTGATAATAATATAAAAAGATGATTTTATATTTAAACATTTATTGTTAGACTGGTAAATGATTGTTTTGACATTAAAATGGCATGGTGGTATGTAAATATTTGTGAAATGTTTGAAAAATATTATTTTGGGAAAGAAAAAATAAAACATAAAAGATATCAATTTACACCATTGAAATAAATATCTTAAAAGTCAAGGGGAAAAAATTTGTAATTTTTTATGCATGATATATGTAAACAAAACACTCTTTACTTGATTGCATTTCTTTAAAAAAAAAATGCAACTTGATTTGCATAAAAAATGACACTACATAAACAAAGCTATAAATATTTCCAGTAATTTTTTTTCTTCTTATAACATAATTCAAACTGATGGTATTTTTAAGCATAGCAAATACAAATAAAATATTAATTTTGATATTAATTTTTAAATAAGTCTAAAAATATTATATGACAGATTTTATTGATTAAATTTAATGAAATACAAACGCGGAAAAATGTAACTGTCATGGTTATTTAACTTTCATATTTTCCTTATTAAAAAATTTTAGTGTCAGCAGAAAAAAAAAAAAAAAAAAAAAACATGACCTGAAGGTAAATTTTTGAAAAACGAGTGTTACATTTGGTACGAAAGCATGATATATAATTATAAAAAATTATACAGTGGCACAATTTTTCAGTCTATGTGTATTCTTATATATAAGAAAAAATGTCATTTTATTATGATAGCAGAAATTAATTAAGTTTTGTGGTAACAATTGGCGAGGATGAAGGGAGTGGGAGAGAGAGAGAGAGAAAGAGAGAGAGAGAAAGAGAGAGAGAGAGAGAGAAAGAGAGAGAGAGAGAAAGAGAGAGAGAGAGAGAGAAGAGAGAGAGAGAGAGAGAGAGAGAGAGAGAGAGAGAGAGAGAGAGAGAGAGAGAGAGAGAGAGAGAGAGAGAGAGTAATTCCTTGGGGTTTAATGTAATGAAAACATTGACTCGCAATGGAACATACAAAAAAACATCTGGAAACAAGTTGCTTCGAGTGATATGCAAATAATAATAATACACTTCACTGCGTACTAACAATAATAATATATACTAATATAGGAAATGTATGACAATCGATTTGTATTAGAACTTATATATATAAGTACGCATATATGCGTACATGAATTTGTGTGGAGTAAATGACACGATACTTCCTCTCTTTCATCAAAATATTTTCACGGGTCGTAAACTATAAAATCAATAATTTCATATTTGATGGGATGTATATATTTATAATAATTTATGCATAACAAAACACACACATGCTTTAGTAGTTTAAAGACTAGTTTACATTACGGGAAAAAATAAATACACAATGCTGACGTTTTCATAAAAGGCACTTTGAAACGGATAAAGCATTTACTTAACATTTCAAAATATACTTAAAAAAAAAAATTACCACATAAAAAAAAAAACATGTGCTTTTTAATGAATAAACATGAAATGGGATCTTCAAAACTGATGACAATTTTTAACTGAATGTTAATGTAGCCCCACGAGAGAGCGTGAAAATACTCTTAAGTACATGTAATTTGTGTGACTGTTTATATTTCTGAAGTCAGAAACATGCAAAAATTACTAAAAAAATGTTGTGTGGGTTGCATAAATCAAACTTTTCTGATCACTACTACGGAGCTATAGTTGGGTTTTGAGACAAACTAAAGTTATTTATGTAAGTCCCATCAAGTGTTTTGTGATATAAATGTTTATGTTTTCATCTGGTCTGTTCCTTTAAGCTTAAATGTTAATTGAGAAACTAACTGACGAAACTGTCAATACATTTTTATATTCTTTCAAAATAAAGCTAGTATTATATTAAGTTGGTTGACTTGTTACCAATTAGTATCTCTGAATGTTATTTATTCACAGATTAAACTAGCTTACTTGATATCACTGATTATCTTTGCTATCTTTGATATCTAGAGAGTCACTTTATAAATGTGTTTATTGTCAAAGTAAATATTTTTTATATCATCAAAAAGCGTCATCAGAAGCAAATACCGTTTCAATTGAACTCTACTGATTAAAAAGAATGGGGGTAAACTTGTGCATGTTATTTAATATTCAAATTCATAGTAAAGTTTACTAGTAACTACAGTAAAACTTTTCAATAATAAATTATGCAAGCTCTAATTATTGAAGCAGTTCTCTGAACAATAATAACATATGCATTAAAAAAGAGCACTTTGTTCATTCAACAGTATTACTTTTACTTCATTAAAATAGCAATATATTTTATAATATACACAGTATACTTTTAACAGTTTTTTTTTTTTTTTTTTTTTTTTTTTTTTACTTTTGAGAAAAATCATTCATGTGAAATCAAATTATAATTTGCCACACTTCAACAGACATTAAAACAATAGTTTATGCACATATTATTTCAAAATCATATTATAATATAAATACCCAAGTAATGCAATTTTTTGTGCATATTACGTTAAGTTTTATACCACTCACTAGTTTTGCTTTACAAGTATGTTCTAAACTGTTGCATGTTCAACTAACATCAAAGTATTTTTTTATTATTATTGTTATTATTATTTTATTTTTATATATATAAATATTTTAAACTTTATTACATTCTTGACAGTTTTATAACATTGAAGATAAAAAAAAAATGTATGCAGTACTTAAAAGATAATTTTGTTTTATAATAGTTTAGTGGTACATAATAATTTTGATATATATATATATATATATATATATATATATATATATATATATATATATATATATATATATAGTTTAATCTGAACAATGTTCTATCAAATATTTTATGTACAGTACTCTATATTATAATAGTGTTCTTGTCATAATGTGTTTTGAAGTCCCTGAAGAAACATAACAATTTTGACAGGTAGGTAATTTTGCACACATAGGTTTTCTATTGACTACATACACAAGCCTATACATTCACCTAAACAGCCTAGAGAACCATACAAATTATATGTATAATGTGATGTGTAATTAAATTTATTTCTGTACCTCTCAAAACGCGAATGAATAATGTAATTATTTTTAGCTTTTAATTACTAAAAAAAAATGATTAAGTGTTTGTAACTTTAAGAAAGCACCAAATTATGGTTTTAAAGTGTTTATTTTAAAAATTAATTTTCTTTAATTTGTAAATTTATAAGATTTATAAATCAATTTTTGAAAATTAGCCAAAATTACTTTTGCTAAATTTTATTATGTAATAAAATTATATCAGCAACAATAAAAAAGAATTGTATTGAAAAGACATGCCAGAATTAAATATGACGTCATCAACATTGTTAATATCAATATTAATAAATTTAAATGTACCTGTAAAAAAATAAATATTATACCTGATTTTGTGAAGCTAAAAATGTAGCTATTTTAACACATTCTAATGCAGTGTATATGTAAATGTGCTGGAAGGAAGCAAAATGATTTTCACTAAAAACTATGTGAATTTAAATGTGTTTATATACTTATTTAAAAGTTTAATGTACCAAATAAAATCCAATAAAATGCGAAAGAAGATTTTAATTTCATTAGCAATTAACGTTAAGCTGGTTAATATTCCGTAAAAAAAAAAAAAAGATTATATTGAATCTTCATTTATATCCACTTTATTTTCTATATTATACAGTATTCTCTTCATCTATGAATTGACCTTTCATCACTTTTTAACTTTAATATCATCACATTATTAATTTTAATTTTTTGTAAGTACATTATTAGTGGCAGTTGTAGAATGCCAAAAAAAAAAAATTTAAATCAATTTTTACTATTTATACCCTCTACGACTATGTATATTTATCAATATAAAAAAATTAAAAATATATATTTTTGTTAAAAGTATTTATTGCTATGTATAATAAATAAAATATTATCGATATATTAGTGATAAAAAATGCATAGAAAAGTTTTTAATACTATGAAAAGCTTTTAAATCTTAATAAAAAATTCAAATTTTATATTAAGTATTCAAAAGGATCATAATATAGTTTATATATATTTAATATTAAAACTCCCAAGTTTATTAAATTTTTTAAAAATAAATATCAATATAAAAATATTTATACATAAAATTTTTGTATATAAAAATAATCTACATTCTATTCCTTTTTTGAATTTTTAGTTATTTTTTTTATTATTCTTTTCGTGTATCTCATAAGTTTGCGTTTACAACTATAAAAGTAGGGTAAAAAAAAAAAGAGAGGAAAGAGTAAATTGGTATGTTACAACCTACTGTCAATATTTTCTGATTTCAGTAGACAAGCTAAAAAGTTATAAATTAGATTACTTCGTGTTATAAAATTGTGATTCTCCAGTTCTAATGTGGTATGTTATTTTTTTTTCTAACCCTCCTTTTTTGGTATCTAGGGAGTCATTTCAGTTGAAAATTTTTTTTCCTAGGACACACATGCTAACAAGAGTGCTACCATAGCTTTGATGAACAAGAGAGAGAGAGAGAGAGAGAGAGAGAGAGAGAGAGACCAGTAAAATATTCAACATCACGCGAAGGATAGCTTTCTCTTTTCTTTCTTGCCCAAGAGAAATTGCAAGGCATGGCAAAATGCCAGGCTGTACAAAAGACTTAAAATAAAATGAAAAATCAAGATCATACCACGAATGTAATAAAATATTTTTTACACATACATTCACACACATCACACACACACACACAAATATATATACTGTATATATATATATATATATATATATATATATATATATATATATATATATATATATATATATATATATATATATATTATAGGAGTCTAAAATAATAAAAATGTGTATGTATTTTTTTTTATATAAATTTCTCAATTTCAAGAATTATATTAAAACTTGCAAAAGGACAGAAATATTTTTTCTTTAACTTTTAATGAGATAAATTTTTATTGCAGAGACTTGTTAAAAAAAATAATGATAACACGCAAACTTTATTGATTTTTATGTTTTATAAATTCAAGTTATATTTATATTAATGATAAATGTTAAAATATTTTTAATAAGACAATACAAATATATAATATATTAAATCAAATGGATTGAAATACTCTTGTTTTAAATATATTTTCTAAGTTAGAAATGTATACCTATAAACATAATAACAGAAAGTAAAGAATGTTTGATTTTTAACTATATAGTAGTTTTCATATCGTTTACTGAAAATTAGAAATAAAAACATAAGCTTAATAAACTAATTGGATTTATTTGTCTCGTGGATTCGAAAGAAACTTTTAGAAAATTACATTTATCCGTTAAGAAAAAAAAAAGAGAAAGAGAGAGAGAGAGAGAGAGAGAGAGAGAGAGAGAGAGAGAGAGAGAGACCCACGTCCTCTCGTCAACGTACTGTACTGTAAATTTTACACAAAGCACAAAAATCATTGAATAATAAAAATAAAATAAAAAGTTGTACAAGTTTTCATATATAAAATATTTTAAAGCATATTTTCAAGTAATAGCTCAGGCGGAACAAATGTTATATAAGACTAGCAGCACCCATTTTCAGCGAGTATTAGGTGTATGAAATACGCTGAAAGTACGCAATATGTTTCATATTGAACATTTTATAACGTCTTAAAAAAGTTTTAAGTATAAAGAAAAAGGGGCAACAAAAAAAAAAAAAAAAAAAAAAAAAGAAGAAGAAGAAGAAGAAGGGATAAAAAAAATCTTTCATTTTGGGTAACATTTACGAAACAATTTAAAAACTTTTTTTTATATGAATAATACAATATTATTTAATAGCCACTTGAATTTTTTTCCTGTTTCTACAAAAACTTTTGATTCAATTATATTTTTATGTTTTTTGAAAAGTAATTTTCTATATAACTATTAAAATATAAATATTTAAAACCTGTTTTCTAAGGAAATCGACAGGTGTATGTATTTTTGTTACAATTATTTCCCTGTGGGTTTACTTTGACGTTCTTCTAAAAATAAAAGTTCTTAATTTAATAAATTATTTTTATTTCTTGTATTAAAAAGTTAAAATTCATTTCTTTTTATTTCATTATTTCTTATTTTTGACATAAAGGATCATATATCGAGAGTGATTTTTACACAATGATTAATCGATATAAGAGTTTTATATTTTTAAATTAATATTAATAGTGTGTAACTTAATAACATGATATTATGCTGATGTGCCTTATGGTCCAAATTAGCCTATTTATTGCTTCATTTAACTTAAAGGAGTAACTCAAATTCATTATGCTAACATCTGGCAATGAATGTTAAATATTTTGCAATCCATGTTTGTTTCTTTTAAATAAGAAATTTTACTTTTTTGGTTTAGTTGAAACTGTTGACTGAAATTTTATCATATATTGCTAAGTTAGTTTAAAAACGTGTATACATTTTATTCTCTCTCGTTTGTTTTTGCTGTTTCTATATTACAATAGGCAATGTTTTGCTTTTTGTTTGTAAAGCTTTGGTATTTCGTTTTAGTTTGTTTCAAAACAAAATTTTAGCAATGAAATCAAATTCATTCAATTGTTTTACGCAAAAAAAAAAAAAAAAAAAAAAAGTTTGTATGTCCACTATACTATTCAATCAAACAGTTGTACGTAAACGTGAATAGTGGTACTTAATATTTTATAACACATTTGAAACTACATAACTGTTTATATATGAAAGAAAATATTTGTATGTACTGTACCGTATTTCATTAATCTTCGTAAAATGAAAGATATATTTTGAAAAGTTATTTCTGGTATTAGAGTATTAAATATGATCGTACATTAAAGTTTTATTTTTATTACAATTCCTAGAAATAAAATTAATTTTGAACGATTTTCATAGAAATTATTTTAACATTCTTAAAATAAATAAAAGTAATTTATAATAATTTTAATAATAATAAAAAAATAAATATAATATTAAAATAAGCAAAATACGTATTTATAAATTAACGAATTGCAAAGAAATTGCTTTTTTCATACAGAATATGTGAAGCAAATATATTCCATGATATGGTTATACATTTTAATTTGACTTATTTATTTTACGTGATTATATAATTATGTACTGCAGCAGTTTTGTAATGCAGTGATATTAAATACTGATTTTTGCTCATTTTTTATCATAGTTTTTTTATCGTATAGTTTGCAATACATAAACCCATTTTATATTTCACCTGAATCACACATTTACAATGACAACATTCATGCTATTTATCTTACTTATTCCGTTCATTATACAAATCTGTAGTAAATATTCAATTATCACAATATAATTTAATTTTTAGTATAGTCATCACACTTTTATCATTTTCTAAAAATATATCATATATATTATAGTAAAACAAAGTTATGTACTATAATAATCGTTAATAGTTATGATATTACAAATTTTTATGCATCATTATTTTTTACTATAGATATTTTTTAATATATATACATTATGTATTTCGTGTCATATACTACAATATTACTATAGTATATATAATGTGAATATTTTGTTATGTTTGGAACATGAATGTTGACTTAACAACATTGTACATGTATATATATATATATATATATATATATATATATATATATACTAGTATACGTGGTCATGATTGACGGGTGACTAGTTTGAATATTCATCTCATTGCTCATGGTGTGCTACATTTGTTTTACACTGCATATTATATATATTAACTTCACCATTCAAAAACATTATTTGCATTTTTTTTTATTGTGCCCCATGTTAATGTAAATGTTTGATTTGCTTTTTATATATTATTTAAAAAACAGAGAATCGTTTTGAAAAAGTACGTTTAAACTTAATTAAAAAAAAAAAGTATGAAATGGATAGCTTAAATTTGTATTTTACGTATTTTGTAAAATATTTATTGGTATCTGCGTGTTCGTTTCAGTCTCTCGTATATTTAAATTGATTCCTTCAGTGTCAGAAGTGTCGATATGTGTGTATATCAATTATTGATGAGATTATGAGAGAGAAAATATTTTGTTTTTATCACTTTGGATATTGCTATTTCAGCTGTGCTAATATTTGGGGAGAAAAAAATTATCGTTTATTATTTTTTTTAATGGTATTTTATAGCATGTGATTTGATATGTATGAATTTTCATATTTGTTATCAGCAAATAAATTTTATATTAAAAAAAAAGTATTTTCTGTTTTTTAATTTGTATTTTATTATTGACTTTTGCATTGATTACAAATAGGAGTATTATATTTATTCATTTTATAATATTTAGAGAATAAAAATTAATAAAATTCATACTGAAAGTTTTATATATTTCTGAAGCTTCATCCTACTGCAAATTCCTGAACGTATATAATTTTTTTTAGCTTACAAGTTAAATAATACTTAAAATAACACACACACACACATACAATATAATATATATAATGTATTATAATAAAAAATAGAAAATATTAACATAATAATATTAAATATAAAAGATTGAATATAATGATAATATTAAATTATTTATTATCTTGCAAATAATAAATGTCAAGCTTGAAAAGTATATTTATTGTTTATTGCACGCACATTATACAATACATGCAAATTAAAGGTAATAATATGTAGTACTTATATTAAAGATATCAGTTTAATGTTTATATGTTATGATCACATACAACTTTATTATATAAAGTTATATTTACATGAAGGGTTTTTATTAAGCAATTTATTAAACTTAATTCTACTAAATTATACAAAATACAAATATTAAAGTTATAATTTGTCTTGTCATAAAATTTCTTAAATAACATTCATTTTCTTCGTAACTTAAATATAAATACAAGAAAATGACAATGTTTAATGTGTAACAGTTATAAAATGGTACAAGAAAATAATATTTTAAAATATATTTATTAAATTCTAGGAAAGTTAATGTTAAAAATTGCCCTTTTTTTTTTAAATTCACATAATGAATTTTTTTTAAACCATCATATATATAAGAAGAAGGATATTCAATAGGTAAAAAAAAATATATTCTATCAAAGTTGATTTAACGTGCAGACTATTTTTATATAAAAGTTTTAAATTTATTGCTTTAGTATTGGGTCGTAACCTTTGCATTGAAAACCTTATGTCAGCAGTCGTGACGAGAATATTTTTTATAAATTATATTTCATTTCGTACATCAGTTTTGTAAGGAATAAGTAACGTCATTTTAGGGTATAAGTTTTAACTTAATATCTGTACAGTATTAAGTATTTCTCATAAAACACGTGATTGCGGTTTTCATATAGAACATTTTTAATTTATTTCTCTCTAGAAATATAGCGTGGTTACATTTTTTTTCAGCTACTTTCTATATCAAAGTTTTTTTTTTTTTTTTTTTTTTTTTTTTAATTTAAGCTTTATATTTGATTTTTAAAGGTAAAAAATAGAAGTCACGAAACGTTTGCCAAAATTGCGACATATTTCTTTTTTTTTTTTTGGCTATAATCGGAACAAATAGAAACAATAATACCCTCTATTGAAAATCGATAATAATGTGATTATATTTGGCTAGGTATATATGTCTGTTGCGCTTAGATTATAGTCTTTTCAAGAAAATTTATTGAAGAAATCGGCATTTTTTGTTAAACTTATATAAAAAAGTAAAGGTTTATATACTGTATATATAGATAATGAATGTATACGTTGCTTTTTTTTTTCTTTTCAATCAGGTGATACTTATGGTACACGATATTATAATTAAAGGGTAAATAATTTTTCCGTGTGCAAAATAAATAAATATAAAAGCAAAGAAAATAACAAGAGGTAAGACAATGACGTGTGTGATCGATTACTCACATTATCGGGGATTTTTTTGCTAGCTCAAGATTTTCCTTTTGCCTTTGTAAGGATGAATATTTTGAAAGTCTTGGACATGTGAGTGATGTACTGAGATATAAGTATAACTGAGAATTATTTAAATTTTGAAAAAGTTACAATAAATTCCATAACAATGTTTTATTTATATTATGAGTATAATCCAATGTCCAATGTATGTTATAATATATAGCATTATAACATAACCAATCCTATTCTCTCTCTCTCTCTCTCTCTCTCTCTCTCTCTCTCTCTCTCTCTCTCTCTCTCTCTCTCTCTCTCTCTCTCTCTCTCTCTCTCTCTCAGTAACTCTCTCACTCACTCTCATTCTCACTCTTTCTTCATCCATTTTACCACTTATAACTGCTTCTTTTATGATTATAATAATTAATGAGACTTGGCAAAATCAGGTATAAAAAACCTATTAATTAACCCTAGATGTTTTAATTATATAAATAATATGAAATAAATAATGAATTGCCTTAATATGAAAATAAGTTATTAAAATTGATCAGAAATTGAGTTCAAAATTTATAAGTTACCTCCACTATCTTTCCTTGCATTTGTTCTAGAGCAGAAAGAGGAAAGAGAGAGAGAGAGAGAGAGAGAGAGAGAGAGAGAGAGAGAGAGAGAGAGAGAGAGAGAGAGAGAGAGAGAGAGAGAGAGAGAGAGAGAGAGAGCAAAAGCTAGCTGGTGGTGGAGACAGCAAGCTTACCAATGCCTACTGTAAAGCCACATGATGCATCGTCGCGTAAAACTTACTCACGTCCTGAACATTTTGTTCCACCTCACACCATCTGACCCTTTTTCTTCTCCTTCACTAAAGCAAAATATATTTACGTTCTACATGTAAATATTTTCTTAAATCTAATATTTTATCGTATATGATATCCAATATAAAATACTATCAAAATATATGATTTTATAAGGCTTGAATTTCTTATCTTATATATTCTCATATATGTTTTAAATAATATAATATAGTCCCTCTTACTATATTACATAATTTTCATAAATATACACCTTGCATAATTAAGTTATATTAAATACAGCATTGTTAAAATTTTATTTTATTCATAACTATGTTGTAAACCAGTGTAAAATTACTAATTACAATATTAAAAGTATTAAAAAAAAAGAAGCATAGTCGAGATACATAATGGGTTTTAGGTATATGTAAAATTATAACAACCTTTAGTAAACTGGTTTTATGTAAATAAATACTAATATAATACCTAATCTACATGATTTATAACATAAATTATATTGTAATTAATTTATTAGTCAACATTATATATACATAATACTGATACCATACATATACTATTACTGTATATAATAGAGGAAAAACAAGAAGAGGTAAATTTAATTGTAATATAAAGTGAACAAATAACAAAAGGTAGGTATATTATAATATTTTAATTATAAACCTTATTATTTATATTCTCTTTTTAACTAGAATATTATCTTTGTGGTATCAGGATTTAAATTTTTTTAATATAATTTTTTATTTATTTTTATATGTTTTTAAATAAATTTTGATAAAAAATAAATAAATAAACATGTGAAGTATTTTTTAATTACGTTTTTATGCTTAAATCAATATGAAAATATTAATGTAAAAGGATGCATTTTATACAAAAACAACAACAACAAGGCAAAGAAATCTAATATAGGTTAAAAGGAATTTTTCTGAGAGAGTATTGTGAGTATGAATAGCTAATTAATACACAACATACAGTAATAATTTATTATATTTATGAATACTGCTACTTATGATGTACTGTATACAGTAGTATTTTAATAATAAGTTAGCAATCTAATCTCTCTCTCTCTCTCTCTCTCTCTCTCTCTTTCTTTTCTCTCTCTCTCTCTCTCTCTCTCGCTCGCTCGCTCGATGTTTTTTTCCTGTGTTTCCCTTTTTTTCCTCCATCCTAATTAATTCCGCTACCTTTCCCATAACATATTATAGCTTATATTTTCTCTTTCTTCGGCCAGTATTGACAAAATAATTGTATTTTAATTCTAACAATAAGTTTGTTTGGGTATAATTTGGACCCCATAGATATTTGTCAGGCCTAAACTTTGCCCTTAAATTTAGTATTATAATTAATATTCTTGAATAAATGTGACTATATGTATATTATATAATATATGTAGACACAAAGAGATTTAATTTAAATTATATGAAACATGTGTATGCGAGTTACAGTTAAAATAAAATTTAATAAAAGTTTCAGATTATCTACATTCATATAAAAAAAATAAAGTGGTACGAAAACAAAAGGTACAGTTTTATCGTTTTAATGAGCCTATATACATATTTTATAATAGTCTTTTTTAATGAATCATTCTAATTTTAAACATCACATTTATATATTTAAACTTTTTTTTTGTGAAGTATTGAGTTTTTTTTTTTTTTTTTTTATACATGTATTACATTATATAATACACTTTTATGAAATGTATTTTATCCCTATTTGTTTTGTATTTTCTACAACAGTCTGAATATGAATTTACAGATTTCTATTTAATTCACAACACAATTTGTATTCACAATTAATCCAAAGTTTAACGTAATTACAGTCGAGTGGTTCTAAAGTAATTAAATTTATGCAGCATATACTTTATATTTACTTCAACATAAAAGTAATTTTAATTACGTAACTCTTTATATTATGGAGTTTTATTTTATTATTGAATATTTTGCAGTACATATTTTGACAACTATTATTTAAGCAAAAGCACGTTTAAATATTTTGTGATAGCATAAATTTTAAAAGAGAAAAGCTTTCTTCAAACGAGCACTCTAAAAATTGGTGCATTACTTTAGTTACGAATCCTAACTTATTTAAGATATACACTTTTAAAGCCATAGACCACATAAAACAACATGAGCTTTTTAATGATCAAACACGAAATGGGATCTTCAAAACTGATGACAATTTTTACCAGAATGTTAATGTAGCCCCATGAGAGAGCGTGAAAATACTGTAAAGTATGCAATTTGCGTGAAAATTCATGTTTATGACGTCAGAAACATGCAAAAATTAGTATGAAAATGTTGTGCGGGTTGCATAAATTGACATTTCTGATCACTGCTACGGTGTTACTGTTGGGTTTTGAGACAAACTAATGTTATTTATGTAAATCCCATCAAGTGTTTTGTGATATAAATGCTTATGTTTTTCTCTGGTCTATTCCTTTAAGTTATTATGAGTAGCTAAAATAATGCATTTTAGCAAATTATTAAAAATAGCAAATTTAACTTAAAATAGCTTAAAAGACCTTTAAAAAACTCAAAACAACTTAAATTAGCTATTTTTAATAACTTGCTAAAATGCATTATTTTAGCTACTCGTAATAACTTAAAAGTGTATATCTTAAATATTTAAATAAGTTAGTATTCGTAACTAAAGTAATGCACCAATTTTTAGAGTGAGTGTTCTACAGTGAGTAACTAAACATTTTTTACCCATAAAATTATAAAACTTTTCTAAGAATTGATGAAGGATTTATTCTTTTCTTTTCTTTCTTTTTTTTTTTTTTTTTTTTTTTGTCCCCAGTATGTTGATTTCAATTCCAACTTATTTGCTTAGTTTATATATCTATAAAACTTACTGTTATATGCCATTTTTATAATACTTTTCTTTCTATTAATAGAATATTAAATGAAATGCAAATCTCAATACTATACTTCATTTTCTTTTTATTAAAACTGATAAAAAAAAACTATAAGTTTCTACATTTGAAATTTTAATCATTTTTTTATAATTAAAACATACTTCATACTTTTTCTATTACTTGAAATACAATTCTCTAAGTCGTTTTTTAAATTTTTTTTACTTTGAATTATATTAATTTATGTACAATAACAATAATATTAAAACTGAATCTATTGTATAATATTCTCCTCATTATTATTTATAATTAAGTGAGATTTTATATATTATTTATTAACCTACTTTTATAAGTTTTTGCATAAATAATTATTTATTGAATATATTTGTATATAATACAAAAACAATTTTAATTAAGAATGAAAATTAGCAATTATATTTATAATTTATCGAAGTTATATAGCAATGATAATTACTTGGTTTATTATAATGACAGTAATTGAAAACTTCACTCCATCAAGCAGACTTATTTTACATGCCATTATATAATTATATAAAGTTGTTTTTATTTAGGATTGAAATGACGCAAAACAAGTGGTAAAAATAACAATTTTTAATTAAAAATGATGTTAATAGTTTTATTTGTTAGCGTGTTTCTATGCACCATTTTATTATAATGAGTTATAATTCAATTAAAGTTGATTATTTGTGTGAAATTGGCACTCTATATAAATATATATCGTTTTAATTTTTAGCATACGTTTCTAATAGAAATACTATAGTCAAAGTTTAAAAATTTATAAAAAAAATATATAATAATAGTTCATAAATTTATTATGAGGACTTCACAACCTCATTTTACAAAACCTGGGCCTTAAATAAATATGTGAAGGGTGAAAGATACGAATACAAGCAAAAATTTTTTATAATAATTTAACATAAATATATATTCGGAGTGCGATTCATCAAAGGAGTTACGTTAGATCACCTAAAAGGTGTTAGGAATACTGAGTGCCTAGGATTTTTAAGCACTGTTACGAATTTTAAGGTTTTTGAAAAGAATAGACCAGAAGAAACCATAAGCATTTATATCACAAAACACTTTTGATGGTACTTTTACATAAATAACTTTAGTTTGTCTCAATACCCAACTGTAGCTCCGTAGCAGTGATCAGAAAATTTCAATTTATGCAACCCGCACAACATTTTTTACTAATTTTTGCATGTTTCTGACGTTAAAAACATGAATAGTCACGCAAATTGCATACTTTTTAGTATTTTTAGTTTTTACGCTCTCTCGTGGGGCTACATTAATATTCTGGTAAAAATTGTCTTCAGTTTTGAAGATCCCATTTCGTGTTTATTCATTAAAAAGCAAATGTTATGTGGTCTATGGCTTTAAGTGTTTTGATGAATCACGCACAAGCCAGTTTAGATTTACATAGAATGATAATAATAAATAAAGTAACTTTTGTTTAATAATGGCAAAAAAAATAAATTTTAATAATAAAAATAAAAGTTACGTTAGACATATTAACTTATATTTTATAATGTAGTAGAATTGAGAAATTCTTTTAAAAGATAAAAAAGAAAGAAAGAAAAGAAATTATTTGTTTTTGTTTATTATATAAATCTTTTATATTAAAGCCTTGAGAATTTAACTGTTCATGATATGAAATGAATTTTATAAAGTTTTTCAACAGTCACGTGAGAAATTTTTTTAAAGTAAAACTTAGTAACACTATTTTACATAATTTTTTTATATTTACTTTCAAATGTAAAATTTTTTTTATACTGTATTATAAAGTATATAAACCATATGCTGAATAAGCAATAACATAAAATCCTGAATCATATGAGTATGAAATGAGGTCTAATATCTAAAAAGATTCAAGATTTTTTACTTGCTTTTTATGATTGTCGTAAAAAAAATATTAACATTTATTTTTTAGAGGAAGATATAAAATTATTGAAAATTAAGCTATTATTATATGTTTCACGCATACTAAAGATATAGTATTTCGTAAAAGCTCTCAACTTCCTAAAATAAGTAAATAATTCATACAGAAACAAGATGTTATTTAGTCATTTATTAAGATAATCTGGTGTTTATATTAAGACTGACGTTTTTGAAATGAGGGTAACTTTGCTCAAGGGTTTTATTTATGTAAATATGCTTTGTTTACTTTTCGTTCTTGTTATGTTTTTTGTCACATTTATCTTTGTCCATACAGCTATGTTTTTACCTTTTTTTCCCCCAACATGTACAGATATTGTTATTATTATTTGTACAATTCTTTGTAACGCACAAAATTAAAGTGGTGATGCCACTATGTTTCAAGTATTAAAATATTGCAATATTGTTCAAAATTTTTAAATCATCGATTTTTTTTAAGAGTTGGATTTAATCTTGACAGACATAATATACATATAACAATTTTAACTTTCAACCAAATTTGAAATTGATTGAAATTTTTTTAACCTTTTGTATTTGTGAGAAAATTATAGCATGGTTTAAAGTTTGTACTATTTTATACTTATTTTTATTTCTATGTTAAGAAAAGAGTAAATGCGTTGAAACGTTGATTCTGATAAAACTATAGTTTTACAAGTTTTTACAAGTTTTTACAAGTGAGAAAATTGAACATTGATTGGCTGCTCTAAAAAAATATACACTTTCGTTGGTTGATCTGTTTTTTTCGTTCGTTTAAAATTGATAAAAATGAATTGCTATTGAGGCATGCTACTATTTTTCCCAACTTCCGTTTATTATTTTCAGGCCTATACGAAGAAAAAACAAAAGATCAAAGATAAACATAAACGTCGAAAACAGGTTGATGATCAGGTGTTCTTAACAAATGAGAAATATCTTAGCTGACGATTTTAAAGCTCAATATTTGTTTTCAGTTTACAGAATTGACTTGTGCTTTTTTTTTCTTTCATCATACAGTATAAATAATGTAATTTTGCAAGAACTATATACCTGCTCCGTCATTACCAGAACTACGTAAATATTAGGATTGGTGCGCATTGCTTTAACTTAAACCGAGGTTCCAGTCTCATTCTGTCACCACCGCGAGATAACACCTTCTTTTTCTTTAAATAACAACGTATTGATTAAATCATTATTGGTTTCAAACTTTAAACGATAGAACTATAGTAAGATTACAGAAAGCGTATTATGGAACATAAAAAAATTATTTAATGAAAATATGACAATTTTTTAAAAAAATTTCATTTTGAAATAAATTTTATAAGAAAAGATTAAAACTTAAAATCCCAGCATAGAAAAAAAAAGAAAAAAAACTACTTTAGAAAGGCTTATATGAGATTGACGCATTAGGATTTAATAAAATTCAATAAAAATGGGCATTTTTTTCCCCAAGAGAGAATAGTAGTAGATTAAAAAATTAAAAAGCAGTTCTTGTATAATCTTCTCTTTGTAATAAGAAATGGAAAGAATAAAGTTCAATCCCTTTAACTGATTAATGGGTCGTTAATGTCTTCTATTTTTTCTTGCACACAAAAGCTGTGAAGTTTACCCCCCACCCTTTTTTTCTTCCTTTTTTTCCCTTTTTTTCACAGCATTTTGTAAATCAAAGTCTAGCTACATTTTGCTGCTTTACAGGGGTATACGCAATCACTTCAAATCCAAGAAGCAGTGAAGAGAAAGAGAATTTTGATGGTAAAAAAAGATTATGTTCAAACTACAAATTTTAACGGAAATTGATTTCAGTTAAATAAAGATAATTTTATTCAGTATACGGTATAATACATGAATATAAATGATATAAATGTACGTCAGCAATAATATACATAAAATCACATTTGCTTCTCTCAAATATTATATTGCAATTAAAATTATAAGTCTATTGACTAGTAAAGGAACAATGGTTTTGAGGCTGACTATAAGCGATTTCAGTCACATCCGCTTCCATTTCGACTTACTACGCTTGCGCAGTAAGTCGAAATGGAAGCGGATATGAGCAAAATTGCTTATAGTCAGCTTCAAAACAATTGTTCCTTTATCAGTCAATATTTAATATGATTCCTTTTTTTTATGTTTATGTTAATTATTTATATTTAAATATAATAAAGAAATACTCTGACAAGTATATATTGTTTAAAGAAAGTCAGAGGACCATGTAAGTGGTTTTGTACCTTTTTTGGCCTCTAATAAAAACCATTTATTATTATTATTATACTACATACAGTATGTATAATGATATTAATTTAATAACATATATCATTGATGCTCATTTCTTTACAAGTTGAACATATTACTTGTATAAATTACAAAATAGAATATTTTACATATCATACGCTATTGTAATAGATAAAAAAAAATCTGATAGAGGAGAAAAAAAAACTATTTAATTTCATCATATGAAATTTTCTAACACAAATTATTTTACGAGGAACTGTCATAATTTATTTTTCTTTAGAAATATGAAAGCAAAATATAAAAAGAAAGAATCTAGTTGGAACTATAGTAAAAGAATAAGAAGAAGAAGAAATAGAGAGAAAGAAAAAGACCGTGTTTTGGTGTTACATGGCTGTATATGTAGAGATGAGTAAGACTGGTTTTTATTGGTTCTGGCACACAGCACTATGTGTGTAGCTACCGCCTTAAACAAAATAACAACCCATGTTCTTATGAGATTAAAATCCGCAGCTACCACGCATTGCTTTATTCTCTCTCTCTCTCTCTCTCTCTCTCTCTCTCTCTCTCTCTCTCTTCATTTTCAGCTTGCATTACATAGCTATCTTTCTATTTTCCTCTCTATCACTATTTTTGGTACTATATATGTTCAGAAGACGAAAATACAATTCCCTAACACTTTTCTCCCCGTATCAAACTATTTAGTCACTTTTTTTTTTTTTTTTTTTTTCTTCATTTTTTTCTTCATTCTCATGCCTATAGAACCAACCATACAAACATGCCTCATCCTTTCTCTTATCATCTCTTTTTTTTACTCCTACTACTCTTTCGTATACTCTTCATCTCTCTTCATTTCTCTTATATAAGCGAGTTGCCTACCATATTTCTCTTTTTATATACCTCTACTTTCATCTGATGGAAAAATATTTCACAATTTTGCCTTCTTCTTCTTCTTTTCTTTTTTTTAATGTTATTTTTGACACTCACAGAAGTAAACTTTCTGAACATGATGGAGTTGAATTTCGTACACTTAAAAGTTATTTACCACAATAATAATGATATTAAGAACTTGACGTATAATTACTGGGAGCAATCTTATATCACGAAATGTATGTGACCTAGATAAAAATATAAAACGAGAATATTCTAAGTTTAAAATAGTGTACATTAAGCCAAAACAACTTAACTCTCTTTTTTTTTTCTTTACTAGAGCTTTATTACCTCAAATATATTCTGTAATACATCTTTTTATATGAAGTTAGACTTTTACTTAACTATATGAATATAAAACAGTATTTTTGTGGTTCTGCTTTGAAGAAAATGATGTAATGTAATTTTTTTTTTTTTTTTTTTTTACTCCGTCAAATTCTTTCACACAAACAGTATGAGAAATTTAAGTGTTTTTTTCTACATTCCACAACGTTTTATATTTTTTAATATTAAAACCCTTGTTTTACATTGTCTGCTAAATTATAAATGAGAAATGTTTTGAAAACTTAATTAAATGTAACTAATTCTTTAGTTAACTAAAAATATTCTTTTTTGTAACACGCACTTTTATTAAAAATTTGATGGCCTGAATTAAGTTGTTTTTAGTATAATATCAATAAAAATAAAAGTTATTATTTTAATTTCGTGTTTCATAAAATTACACTCCTTAAAAAATAGAAATATGATTTGTGAATTTATGGATGGAATAGTAACTTTCAAAATGTGGATTATAATGTTATAAATATATTTATTTAAAGTTAAATGGATAAAAAAAGGATCATTATTGATCAATAATGGGTAAAATTAATTTCTTATTTTATAAAAAGTTTTTAAATCCAAGATTCAGATCGCTATCCATACAGTATGCAGGTCCAGATATGCTATTCATTTGATGGAAAAGTAGCATATTATATAAGAAACTAAAAAAAAAAAGAAAAAAAAAAGCAAAACAAAGAAAAACAATCAAGTAACCACAAAATAAATAAATTATCATCTTTTCTAATAAGAACATAAATAAATAACAAGGCCAAGTTATAGATTATTAAATTTTCAATTATTGTAATGACTTGTAAACTTTTTTGTTATGTGTATAACGTATGGATTGTTGAGATTATGAATCAAGAGTTAATGCTGCTACGTTTAACAATTTTATGAGTGTGAAAAAAGAAATTGCACGGTTGAAAGATTCTAACGCTCAATTGCTTACTTTAACACTTTTGTACTTTTTTTTTTTTTTTTTTTTTTTTTTACGTTCATTTTTTTGCACTTCAATTTATTTGACATGACAATGCAATTTAAAAAAAGACTTGATTTTACTAGATTTTCTTATTTTTATATGTATAGTAAGAAGCAAGGAGGTTTGTTGTAAAGTTCGGGCCTGATTGATTAGTATATTTATTATTTCATTTTACGCAAATACATATGAGTTTTCTACTTTTTGTATAAAAATGTGTTATTGTTTAAAAAATAATAATAATGCTGGATGTATATAAAAATTGAATTTTTAAGACTGCTTTGTCCAGAACCTTAATTTATGGAGCTTGGAAGGCCAAAAATATTCAGTACAATTCAGAAAAGTAAAATATCCAGGAATTTTTAATTCTAGTTTCAGTAGATCGCAAACTAAATTTTACTACCTTACCTTCTGTCTATCAAGATATTGTAGAAGCACTAGCTCTATCTTTTCCTAGTTATCTTTTGCTAAATAAAAAGAATAAAATTTAGTGTAATTAAGACTAAAATAAATAATCCTAAAAATGAAAAAAAAAAAAAATAATAATAATAATTTTAATAATAAAAAATTTGGGTTTTAATTTTCTATTTTTCACCCTGTGGATGTACCTTATAGGGTAATGAAGCACTTAAAGAAGTAGAACACCTCGAACAAAAAAACTTGTCTAATATCCTAACATACCTAAATATCAACGTTGATTTGGCCAAGTCATTAATTTCTAATTTAATTTTACATTCACAAAATGGCAGCTACGGGTTCATGACGTCACATCTTGCCTGTTTTCGCGCGCGTGGACTAGTGAACTGTGACGTCACAAACTCGCAGCTGTCATTTTGTTAATGTAAAATAAATTAAAAATCAATGACTCCGGCCAAATCAACGTTGATATTTAGGTATGTTAGGATATTAGACAATTATTTTTATTTAAGGTGTTCTACGACTTTAAAGCCCCGCTGATTTGGTCTGCAGTAAAGTCTGTTTTGTTTTAAGTTTAAACTGAGAAGAGGGGTTACGTATTTTCACGTTGCTATAAATTTGCTTGACTACAGAAGAACGTGAAATATAAATGCTTGTGCTTTCAATAACGTTAAAATATTGCTGAAAGTTTGGGTGCAACAGTCGGAAATGCTAGTAGTACTGATGGTCTTTTCTTTCTTGGCAATTTTCCAATTTACATTTCTATGCTTCAAAGACATCATCGCGTATTATATATAATCGATTAAAATACAAAAGAAAACGTAGATTTATTTTATCAATCTAGATAATTAATATATCTGAATGCAGTATTTTTTTTTTTTTTTTTTTTTTTACTTGAATTTATGTTTAAATTTGTAAAACAATGCTCTATCTCAAGGTTTATAATAAACCTTGGCTCTATCTATAGATTTAAAGGGAATCATACGTTTAGTCAAGATGATATATAAAGAATAAAATTTGTGGATATAAGGTGTGAAAGTAAGATGAAATGACCCGGAATGACGTTATGACAATAGATTTTTAGCTTTGAAATGTCATGTTAGTGTAAATGAAATGTTTCTTAGAAAATGTTACCAGTTTTTTTTTTCCACCAAACTTTTTGACAAAGTTTCTAGGTATTTTTTATATAAAATATAACGTGTTACGTAACTTTTAAAAATTGTTCTATATTTTGTTTTTAATATCACGAAACAACTGAAGTTTTAACTATGCAAAGTAAAATTTTATTAAATAAAAACTATTTTTCATGATAGGAATTTTCTGGTATGTTACATTTAAGTAGATACATATAAAGAAAAAAAATTTATGTAATTGTAATACTAAAATAAACTATCATTGAATATCTACTATAATTCTCAAAATTAAATATTAATAACTTTTTTATTATTTATTGTATCTGCTTATAATGAATGCTAAAAATGTAATTAAATTTACATTATAAGAATAAAAATAACAAATTTACTTTTTTTTTTAAACTTAGCTTTAATACTCTCTACTTAATTTATTATCATAATATTTACTTATATTACCACTGAGACATTTTTTTAATATACTAAATTATGTTTTAAAGAACATTAAAAGAAATGTGATTAATTACTATGTATAAATACTTACATTTGCTGTAATTTAACCCTTAATAACTTATACTGTGTTAAAACAAATGTTTTTTTATTTTTCATTACAAGTCTTTTTTTTTTTTTTTTCTTTTTTCTTTTATCAAAGCCAAGACATTCAAAGCATCTCAATAAATTTAAACTTTTATTTATTATGTTTTTATGTACACATATAAAGAAGGAAAATCCACTTTGCTATTTATAATTTAAAATGAACGTTGTTGTTTTTAATTTTAGTTTTTATTTCCTAAATATATAACAGAAGTCTGTAACTCTACACTCAATACACTGTAATATAGCTTTAAAAGTTTAAGTTTTTTTTTTTAACGCTACTATATTATACTGTGTACCTCACGAAACAGAGGTTTGTTTTTATGTTTAAAAGTAAATAGACAGATAAACATTACAGTATTTCCTATATTCACATAATACTTTTCAAATTGAATCTTTGAATTGAATATTGATGGCAGTTAATTCATGAATTTGTTTAAAAAGTATTATTAAAGGCGTAGAACACCTTAAAAAAAACATGGCTAATATCCTAACATACCTAAATATCAATGTTGATTTGGCTGGAGTCATTGATTTCTAATTTATTTTCCATTCACAAAATAGCAGCTGCGTGGTTTGTGATGCCACAGCTCACTATAGTCTACGCGCGCGGAAACAGGCAAACTGTGACGTCATAAACCCGCAGCTGGTATTTTGTGAATGTAAAATAAATTAGAAATCAATGACTCCAACCAAATCAACGTTGATATTTAGGTATGTTAGGATTTTAGTCAAGTTTTTTGTTCAAGGTGTTCTACGCCTTTAATGTAAAAGTACGCTACATTTTAATATGACATGGATTTTTTGTGATCAAAACTTTACGACTTTATATATTCATTGTCTAAAAAAAAAAAATGTGACGAAAAAAAATCGTTTTATATCACAAAGAAAATGCTGTAAATTTTTATACTTTCATAGCTGATAGTTTATTTTTATGAGAATTTTAATTTTTGTGAGTTTGAAAAAAAAATAATAAAAAATAAAATAAATCATTTGGGATAATAAGTATAACCGCAACAGTATCCAAATCAATAAAAATAAACTTTATAAATTTTTATTGACGTAACTTGACCAAAAGTTGTTAACATTGCAGTATAAGTACTTTTGAGTGGCTTATATAATTTTCTCTTAATGTTGTTAAAAACATAATACTGTTTGTTAGTATTATTTTATGGTAACCGATTAATTCGCATAGTTAACAATTTTTTATTGGGAACTAATAATAATAAAATTCCAATACGCAAAATCAAAGCTTTGAATAAAAATTTTATGTAATATTTAGTAGAAAAAATTGGTATATATATATTTTTTTTCAACTTTGCCTTGTTGAGGTATTATATCATTTAAAATACATTTAAAAAAAGATAAGAGAGAGAGAGAGAGGTCAGTTTCCAATTTCAATAGGGCAAAGAAAGGTTATTCAGTAATCTAGATATCGTAATAAATTTCATTTCAATGGCCAATACCTATATCAATTCCAACCCTTCATATATTGACCATTCGTCTTATCTGAATACTACGAGTAAATAAAATAGAACATTGCGCATGAAATGAATTCGTTCCTTCCTTTATTGCACGGTTTTTCAATTGGGTCACTTGTATGTTGAAATATTTACACATGAAGCTTTTTACATTACAAAAGAATTTAAATTATAAAATAGGCAGACATTGTTACGAGAAGCGAGAGAGAGAGAGAGAGAGAGAATGAGGTTTTGAATTAATTTTGGGGAAAAAAAGGATATTAGGTTGCAAATGGACGTGTATAACGTTTAAAGCGTTCTTTCTTTTCATTATTAGACAAATAATGCAATATAATGTTATATTGCATTTGTCTTTATTTTTATGATATTTTATAATACCATGTGTATATTTACTCTTTCCAATCGTAACTGAATTGTGATTTGCTGCAGCACGTAAGTAAATTAATGTGTGTTCTTTGTAATTCAATTATATGAAAGTTCAAAACCATAAAAGCATTAAACAACAAAGAGCAATCAACCATATATTTAAAAGCAATAAAGTAATATTCACATTTCTATAAATTTCTAAAATAAATTTATTCATTTTCATGATATGTTAATATTTTATATATAATAAACCATAATAATTTCTGAACAAGATTCTTAAGGGTATAATTTATTTTTATACAAAATTGAAATATGTCAAAATATATTATAACGTTTGAAAATTGCAAGTGAGTATATATATATATATATATATATATATATATATATATATATATATATATATATATGTGTGTGTGTGTATGTATATATGTATGTATTATGTATTATAATGTATGTGTGTGTAGGTCAATTGTATAAAATAAATTGAAAACTTTTGCTCAAATTGAATAAGATGTTTTCTTGGTGCAAATATTACGTAAATTTATTGTGTATGATTCACAAAAGTATACAACATGTTATCAGTTGTTAAGCTCGAGGGTATACACATGAAAATGAAAAATATACTTGTTGTATACACAAATACATGCGGTGTATATACAAATAAGATTTATTCTTTAAATATTCACATATAGTTGTTATATTTAAAATAGTATTTCGTTATTAACTTAAAATAATAAAAATATATAAATATACATGTAATAAATAAGAATCTGAATAAATGGGTTGTTAGTTCATTTTTATTTGTTGTTTTTGCGTTTACCAACCATGTATAGTAATATGAATTCATATAGCTGATTTCAAGCTATGTAATCTGATGCGTGTTCATATATATATATATATATATATATATATATATATGATTGAAGAAATGTTGGTCTTACCTTTTTAAGCCCCTGGGCTTTTCACTCGCTATATATATATACCGTACCATATGATATTCATATTACAAGTTACGTGGGTTGATCAAAAGCAACACATAAATGTGTGAAAGTTTGGTATTTTATTTCAATAGAATATATAATTACACAGATACAAAAAAAAATACTTAATTTAATTATTTTAATAAAAATCGGTTTATTAAGAATTATACATGGCTATTTCAGCTATATTACATATTCTTGACCAGAATATTACAATAACAGTGTGTGTACTGTACCTCGAGTAAGCAATAACATTACAATTAACAAAACAATTTACAATTGAGGTAATACTGTATAATAAACAGTATATATTAACACAATTAAAATAAACAATTTTAAACATTTGTAAATATTTAATATGCATATATTATAATATAAATATTTATATACTGTGAGCATAAATATAATTATGCTCCATTTATAAAGCACAAATGTAATTGTGCAATGTTATGTAATATAATCACAAATTAATATACACTCTGGCCAAAACAAGGTCGTTCCCACCAAAAGCTGTATCCGCGGTACTAAACCAATCAGAGAGTGTGTTATAAACCTACTAGCTAATCACAGTTGACTTTACATTTTTAATTACACTGTATCCGCTCGAACTAGTATTGGGAGAAGTGTATATTATTTAATTTGTAATAGCATAATAATTATGCTGTACAACATAACTATTATGCTCTAGAGCATATATATTATAATACATACTTATTTTTACGTGTGTGCGCGACATCATAAAATTATAAAAATGTGTTATATCTTTGACGTATATTGTATTGTAGTTAAAAAATGTATTAAGAAACATTGAGATTTACCACTTTTTATATCACGTGAAACACTTTGTTTTCTATTGAACACTCCAAGCTTAAATTTTTTTTTTTCTAAAATGAATGATGTAACAGTCTTTTGTTACGTAAGTTTAAATTTATAGCTATAAGCCTAACGTTATACATATACGCAATAATATAGTATATTTACTGTTCATACTTTGATATATTGTTTAAAAGTATATTGTATTATATTCATTTGAACTACTATTCAATTCGTATATGTACATATAAGTACACTGACATAGAAAATATATCGATGGTGTTGCGGCTAAACGCTTCTACTTTTAGCGTGTTACTTTACTTTGACGTATCTACGTTTATCGCGATAGCCATAAAAATGCATATCTACATTTATCGTGACAACAGGTAAAAAAACACTTCTTTACCTGTTTTCATGTAGAAGTGTTTTTTACCTGTTGTCGCGATAATAGTAGATACGCGTTTTTATTAGTTTTTATGGCTATCGCGATAAACGTAGATGCGTCAAAGTAAGTAAACATGCTAAAAGTAGAAGCGTGGTTTAGCCGCAACACCATCAATATGTCGAATTTATACAAAACTGTAGTTATTCCAAATGAATAGAAAATAAACAAAAGTTAACAGTTTTAAATGATATAGCATGCAGTGTAAAACATATCTCATAGTATAAAACAATATTTAATTGGTAATCATTAATTCTTTCAATTCTATATTTTCATCTATTTTAACAGGCACTTTATCCTCAGCTTATAGTATACAAAGGAATTAAAAAGGCATTGTTCTATTTTTCATTGTTTTAACTATATATTTCTTTAATGATTTATTCTGTGTTAAATTTATACATATTTACATGAGCTTTTACCTCTAGCTATACTACATTGAGTGATGTTTTTAATATTTATTTATTATATATTTAAATAATATACAAATTAATTATTCATTATTTTGTTCTCTTTATTCATTAGTATAAAAGTAAAAAATGTAAATAATGATTATTTAAAATATTTAATAAAAAAGTACATCAATGTAAACACTAAAAATTAAAAAGTAGGTATCAACAATATATTTAATATTCTTTCATTAGAAATGTTACAATAAAGGCGTAGAAGTTTATATGAACAAAAAACATGTATTTTATCCTAACGTACCTAAATATCAACGTTGATTTGGTTGGAGTCATTGATTTCTAATTTATTTTCCATTCACAAAATCACAGCTGCGGGTTTGTGACGTCACACCTCATTAATCCACGCGCGCGGAATGTCACGCTGTGACGTCACAAACCCGCAGCTGTGATTTTGTGAATGGAAAATAAATTAGAAATCAATGACTCCGACCAAATCAACTTTGATATTTAGGTAAGTTAGGATATTAGACATGTTTTTTGTTCATGGTGTTCTACGCCTATAAGATATTTTAGTACACAGCAAACAAAATTTATTAATTAAAATGAAATTACAATTACAAGTGTATATATAATATAATTGAATTAAAATAACAGGAAAAAAACATAAAAAATAATTATACAGTTGAAGAAAATAAATATTATTATTTATGGTAACATTACTATTTTCATTAAATAATTTTATTATAAAATTGAACATAATTATAATTAGAATAGTATTGTTACTTTAATTTAATTATATATAAGTAAAGTACATGTGATATAACCCTATAATAAGAGTAGAAAATTGTATATAAATATGCGTGTTATATACGTATGTATATGTATTACAATGAATTAGGATAAAGTTTTCTTCATATATGTGGTAAACTTAGGTATACGTAAAACATAACACAATAAACTTGACTATATACAATTTTCTCTTATTCTTTATATAATTTTGGCAAATTTCCTAAACTTTTAGAGAATTGTATTTCAAATTCAAGCAAGTCAGTTCCTGTAAGGAAGTTAACTTCTATATTTTTTCTTCTCCTTGCTCATGAATTATTTTTACACAACATTTTTTTTATATGAATTAATATAATAATTTTTATTTATCTTTCTTGTGAATATTTGTCTTATTTCATAAAAGTTTCTTAAGTTCTGTTATAAATTATATTTATATGTATATTATTTTAAAATAAAATTTTGTAATATATTTTTTTTATTAAGTTTTTCAATATATTTCTTATATATATATTATGATGGTTTGTATAGTATAGTGTTGTTTCAAAAATTATATATTATTCAAATAAAATTTAAATTTATTATATTTTAGTTTCTTGCGTTTTCTTTTTAAATAAGATTCAAATGCCAAGAATTTTTCAACAGAGGTTTGAATTATTACTTCTTTTTTTTTTTTTTTATCCTACATAATACTTTCTAACAAAATTGTTTTATATTATTTTAATACAATAGCATTAAATTTTCATTAAAAAAATAGAATACTAATTAAATTTAATAAGTTTTCTTTATATAATATTGATAGTAATTACCTTTACAATGTTCTTGAATTTCAATTCCAGGAAGTTATTTGTTATAAGAGTAAATAAATGTACTTTGTAACTTATTTTCCTATTACCATATAAGAATAAATTATTCAATCCAACTACATTGCTGTGCAAAAATCTTATACGTTAAATCAGTAGAATAATGATTAAATTGCAATAACAAAGAAGCAAAAGTGAGGCTAATCACAGGTGGCAGGTGAAAAGTCAGGGGACTAGAGATCCTTAAAAGGGATGCGACAACCTCATGTTTTAGGCAGACCCGCAATACAGATATATGCAGATTAACATACATTACAGGGACATATATTTGCCTAAACCAATCAGATTCAAGAGATTGTTTGGATAGCTAATCAGAACACCATAAAATGTGGGTACTTTAAACGGGCGTTTAAAAATAAATGTATTACAGATCTGCCTAAAACATGAGGTTGTCCCTTTTCTGCAAGGTTCTCTACAAGGAACTACAACGGACCCTTTATAGCATTGCATAGTCACGTTTTTACTTTAGCGGTTTTAACGCTTTTTTTTTTTTTTTTTTTTTTTTTAGGGACCTTTTGCATTAAAGTTGAAAATATTTAAAGGAGGAATACTAAAAACACTTTTTTTGTGTTTTAGATATATATATATATATATATATATATATATATATATATATATATATATCAAAGTATAATATATAAATATTTGAAAATATTTATCTAGCACTATAACACCATC
>OX439129.1:35625026-35737526 GCA_949318235.1 Ecdyonurus torrentis | reverse complement strand
CATACTTAACAGTATTTTCACGCTCTCTCGATGAGCTACATTAACATTCTGATAAAAATTGCCATCATTTTTGAAGATCCCATTTCGTTTTTATTCATTAAAAAGCACACGTTGTTTTATGTGGTCTATAGCTCTAATTTATCTATTAGCTAGAAATAAGCAAAATATACAAAACAATTAACTTTTAATGTTAACACTTACTAAAAACTACATAAAAGACATAGCTAACTAATTAAATTATTTTATTTTAGGTAGTAGAAGAGTATAATATAATATACATTATACAACTTATACGTTCGTTGCATAATAATGATTGATGAATGTGAGTGTGTCAACTAGATCATTTAGAATTTCCATGGCTGTTCTATGGTCTGTTTAATATGTCACAATTATTAATGCATGTGACTGTATATATATATATATATATATATATATATATATATATATATATATATATATATATATATATATATATATATATATATATATATATATATATATATATTGATGAATTTGTTTTAAAATAGTGCTTTCAAAATCATTGTTATTACTAAAAGCTGGACTTACATTCATGTATACACGCGATTGTGATAATATATTTTACCATTCAAAATCTTGCGCTAGCTTTTGTAATGATTTCTTATCAGAAAACCCCGTATTAAGTTTAAATGATAAAATATATTTTAATACAATCGTGTGTACATTTATATATTTTATTCTATCCAATTTTTAAAAACCAATAAAAATTTAATATTAAACTATTGAATATTTGCATCCTAAATATTTAAAAACTATTAACAAAAATATTTTATGAGAGTGGTTTTAAAAACAGTTTGTATGAATTATGTAGAAAGTTTAAGTGTAATAGCATAATATATTTTATAAATTGTAAACAAGTGTAAATTTTCCCACATAGGGAATGTTAAATCAACCTCAAAACAAACAAAACACACATGAAAGCTTTAGCCAAAAAAAAAAAAGAAAAAGAAAATCGATCATAGAATGGAAAAAAGAAAAAAGAAAAAAAAAAAAAAGAAAGAAAGAAAGAAAGAAAAAAAAAAAAAAAAAAAAAAAAAAAAAAAAGACGATTATACAAAATAAAAGTCCTACACGTTATTTGTTATTAAACAAATACTCGTACATCAAAATTTTTACTAGTGAAGAAAATTAAAAATTGAAGTTTAAAATTTATGAATTCATTGTTTTTAGGTATATTATAAAAATAATAATAATAAAAAGAAAAAATATATAAATGTAAGGTCACATAAATAAAAAAAATAAAGAGTTTTTAAAATTTAGTAAGACTGGTAAGTTAAGTTTGAACATATTTCATTTCATTTTTTTTCTTTTTCTTTCTTTTATTATTTTTTTCTTCCTTTTTTTTATTATTATATATTTTCTTAACAAAAATTTGTTCTTTTAAATAAATCTTAAAAATTAGAATTTTTGTGTTCAAAAATTCAAAACTTGAGCATCTGCAATGAAGTTTAAAAAAAAGTGAGATGGTATAAAAAAAAAGTAGAAAGCACTTTTCAATGAACAAAGTATCGTAAATCAAGATCATAAATTTTTTGTGTGACTAACCCTTCAGACAACTTTTTCTTACTTAAATTATGACCTTTTTTTTTTCGTACTTTTATTTTACAAATTTTCACACATTATATTATCAGTTATATAGCTAAAATTAAATATTACTGCGCTCACAGTAGTTTTATTAAATTTTTTTTCTAACAGTAAATAATATAAAACGTACGTATAATAAAAATAGACACAAAGTTAAAGTGATAGTAAGTTGACAATTTTAGTTTTTTAACTACACTTTTTATTAGAATTTATTATAAAAAATGAATACTTAAAACAAAGTAGTAAAAATTAAAAATAACTACTTTTTTTTCTGTTAAAATATGCGCAATTTTAAAAATTTATTTTTTTAAAAATAAAAATAGTTTTACTATAACATTAATCTGTTAAACTTTAAAACTTTTTACTGTGGTTATTTATTATTAACATTTTTATAGCACTTTTTAGTTAACAAGATTGGCTACAAGTTCTCTCTCTCTCTCTCTCTCTCTCTCTCTCTCTCTCTGTTCTTAATGATAAACTGTAACCATAATGCGTTAAAATTCAAATTTATACAAGAAAATGCAAAATAAAGAAATATTTAACTTGACATTGAAACAAAAGGGTTATATTTCCTACATTAAATCTTATAAAATATTCTTTAACATTAAACGTATTTTATAGTAAACTATTTTCCACATTTTGTATAGCAAACGTATAATTTTGGTAAAAGATGTGCAAATAAACTACAATTAACGTTTTATATAAAACTAAACACGTTTAAAAATATATATTAAAGTGGTGAGCCAATGATAATTAATTATCCATTCAATTAAACTTGCTATCGTTTTATGTTTAATCATCGTTAATGGACAATACTTAAGCATACAAAGCATAATATATATATATATATAGTTTAGTATATTTATAAAGTATCTCTTTTATAAAAGAGAAGGTTGAAATATTTAAACAAGAGTCATTGCGGTTTAATTGAACTATGATTAACTCAATAGGAAATTTAATACATAGTGAGCTTTTGTTACATGTTGTTGACAATTGATAAAGGACATACAATTATCTAATTATCCAATAAACATACACAAAATAAATTTACAACAAGATTTAAATTACTGTTTTAGTATTACGCAATAATAAATCAAGTGTTTTATAATATCATGGTGTGGCTTTTTTTTTTAAAGAATACTAACATAAATTGATCAATTTGTTTTATTAATAAACATCGTTTATTGACTTTCAATATATTTACTTTTTTTATAACATTTTATTCATTTTCCTATTTGTAAATATAAACCATTTTTGCACCTTTTAATAAAAAAAAATCTCAAAAAAGTACGGTCATAAATATGAAATGTGGAAAAAAAAATCCTCTTTTTTTTTAATTTCTTAAATTAGTTGCTTTTTTTATAGGATAGATCTACCACATTGATTTTTTTGATTAGGTTTCATATTGATCACAAATGAAGTTAACTTCTCTTTTTAATTAATTTTTTACAAAACTAATATTATGTGGCTCTCGTTTATATTTTCAATTTCATGATAGATTGACCACCAAATTGTTATATATTTTTTTTCTTTACAAAATTGTGAGAGTAATTTTATCCAATTTAACTTGATAAACAAGCAGGAATTACAAGATCACGTAGTAAAAGTACTCAATTTATTTTATATCAAATTAGAAGCTATAAATAAAATGACCATAAAAAATTAAAACACATGTGAAAGTTACGTTTTTAATTTAAGTTTATACGTGCAATATAAGCCTCTCTTCTTTTATTATTTTTTTTTCTTGCTTCGTTCATGTAATAACTTGTTATTATTAGATATTTTTTTGACAATTTAAGGTCATATTAGGAAGTAATGAGAGAGAGAGAGAGAGGGAGAGAGAGAGAGAGAGAGAGAGAGAGAGAGAGAGAGAGAGAGAGAGAGAGAGACCTAAGAACGAGGAGAACTTTAGGGTCATAAAACGATCTCTAGTGCTAAAAACTCTTAGAAGGAATCAGTTTAAACACAAAATTAAAAGATACATTGATTAACATCGCTAATAATAAGAAAAAAAATGTTTTTATTTATAAGATAACATTGCCTTATTTTTTAAAATACTGATTTCCCAATTTTTAATGAGGGCAAATATATATTTTTAGAGATGTTACTAAAAGATACTTCATTTGAAATATTTCAAATTATGATAAGCTAAAAAATTGGAAAAATTTCTTTTCATCTTTGGTTATAGGTAAAAGCGATGTTTTTAGCCTTTTCAATAACTCCTGTTCTTTGATATTATAATAGTTTATATATATGTGGAAGCTTATGTATTTTAGTATTTTTAATGATGTGACCTCATTAAAAAGAATATGCATTGAAAATGATTTGTTTTATTTAAATAATAATAATCATAATAATCAACTACACAATCGACAAATAGCTTCATTACATATTCTGTATGTTTATGAAAGAGTATTTTTGCTATAGTGAAATGAATTTCTATTTATTTTATAATAGAGTTTTTGACTAGAATGTATTTTATAGTTATATTTTTTAATATATTTGAAATAAAAAAAGCACTATTTAAATTGTAAAAATAACACAGGTTAGGAATGACAATAAATTTAATTTGGCCAAATTTATATTAAATATTTAGTTTGTGAAGCTTTATAAAATTACTGTATCAGATGACAGTAGAACGTATTGGTGACATATGTCATATCTCTCTCTCTCTCTCTCTCTCTCTCTCTTTAAAAGAAACAATTCAATTTATGTTATTTATTCAATTTTCTTATCGTGGCTCACCAATTTGTCACATTGCGTATCTTCATCCACATTTTTACAAAAGAATTCTGATGTATTTTTTTGTAACAGTAAAACGTGAATAAAATAAAAATATATTTTTATACATATACACACTTTTTTTTTGTTCACATGGCAAGTTTATGTATTATATCCTTCATTCTAGATGACATTGAATAAATAAAATTATTTCATGATTTTATAAAAATGTAGAACGTAAGATATAGCGTTTGAATTCACTTTGATGTAATTTAATGGATGTTGGTAAGGTTGTTTCAACAGTGTGTTTGTTTGAGTTTGAGTTATTAAAGGGCATAAATTTATGTTATAATTGCAATATTTCACTTGGAAATTAGGGTGTCCTAGATAATATATATATATATATATATATATACACACACACACACACAGATAGAGAGAGAGAGAGAGAGAGAGAGAGAGAGAGAGAGAGAGAGAGAGAGAGAGAGAGAGAGAGAGAGAGAGAGAGAGAGAGAGAGAGAGAGAGAGAGAGAGAGAGAGAGAGAGAGAGAGAGAGAGAGAAATTGAACATGTGTAAAGGAATTCTAAAAAGCACGTCAAATTTAAATTTACTATAGTGTTTCTACTTTACTCATATCATTTTGATTACTAGATGTTATGCAATAGAGTATTATGTATTATAGAAGGATGAAAGTTTCAACAAACACTGAAATACATAATTTACATACGTTTGAGGTGAAACTAAAATAGAAATATGTCTTAAGACAATTACAGAGCTGTCAAATTACTAAAATATCTTATTTAAGATTGTTATACAAAACATTATAAAGCGTTATAGTGTTGTATCTTAATTTCAAACATTAACTCTACAATATCAAGATTATTATATTATGAACATATCCTCGAGTGCAAACTTCTTTTCTAATTACTTAGTGTGTAGAGCAAGTTTTTAAATCAAAACTTGTAATAATAATAATTATAGTTCTTTATAAGACATACGAAATAAGATTACATAGAAAAAGTATAAGATAACCCAACAGGTGATGACTGAAAGGTAAACTGTTCATGCATTTGGAGCTCTCACACCATGTACGAAAAACAAAGTGCATAATCATTAAAATTACAAATGTTTTTCAATTTCTTTGTTTGTTTGTTCTAAATATAGTAACAATATTTTTATGTTTTTGTAGTTATAATAATAATAATAATAATTAAAAACAAGTGAAATATGCTGATTTTATTTAATTGACTAATAAAGGAACAACTGTTTTGAGGCTGACTATAAGTAATTTCGCTCACACATTCGCTTCCGTTTCGACGTAATGCGCATGCGTAGTACGTTGAAACGGAAGTGGATGTGAGCGAAATAGCTTAAAGTCAGCCTCAAAACAGTTGTTTCTTTATTAGTCAATTATTATTGTAAATTTGTTATGCTTACTAACATTTTTATATTATGTTGATTAAGCACCCACCGATAAGACTTCATTGTCTTGGTGGGACTTATGACTTATGTATGTATTTATTTTTTAAAAAACGTTATTAATAAAATATAATAATATATATAATATATGCTAAATATTTTTTTATTCTTATACGTGTAGGCAAAATATGAAGAAGAAAACAAATAAATGTTGAACAATTCCCAATAAAAACATTCTTGGTAGTAATTAATTATTTTAATAATAAAAATAATATAATAGCTCTATTTAAGGCACATACGTACACGGCTTTTTCAACCATTACATGTACATTGACCAGAAGTATTACATTTTTAATATACAAAGTACAGACAAATAACTTTTGACAATAATTATGCTACATAAGGCATGAACAATTTTCTTTTTTCGTTTATTTACGAGTTTTTTTTTTTTTTTTTTTTTTTTTTGTAAATGTTCAAAACTTTTATTTATTTATTTATTGTTTATAATAATATCTTAAAAGCATAGAAGCACTATAAAATGAATATTACAATTAGTAATTATCTTATATACCTGCTGTAAGTTTTGTTATACATTATTTATTATTTAAAGCTAAAATATTACACAATCTACCAGACATCGTAAAATTTGCACAAAGAAGATATTGTAAAATATATAATCCTGCAATTTTATTATCTGTATAACATTTATCTAAAAATTTAATGTAATAATAAATTTATAATAATAAAAAAATATGAAAACTTAATAACATATACCATAAAGGTGTTTAAAACATAGTAAAAGATAAAGTTACATGAAAGGAAATTATAATTTGATTATTAAATTTGTTAATAGGATTATTGTAAACTTTGTGTTTGATACTTCTTAGTGGCAAAGTATTTTTTTTCTCTCTTTACTTTATCTTGAACACTAAATTTCTTTTATTAACATTTACCGTAATTATAAATATTATAAAGTTAATTTTTCTTTGCAAAAAAACTTTTTACCACTGACCTACTGCAATATTTTTCTTGTGGTGTTTCATATAATATCGACGGCTTCGTGCCTAATGTGATCAGATTTTGTGAAATGCAAGAAAGTCTAATGGTTAAATTGTGTGGCGCGGCGAGGAAGTCTGATAGTCAGATTGTGTGTGCGCGCGAGATGGTCTGATGATCATATTAGGCGCGAAGCCGTCGATATATTAAAGAAAAAGACTGTGTGGAAATAAATAAAAGTGATAACTTATAATAAGCATAATAATTTGCATTCATTATATCAATATAATATTTTTGTATGAAAATTTTGCTTTGAGTTAAATGTTACTTTATAAAATATTTTATATAAGTCCCAGAGAGAGAGAGAGAGAGAGAGAGAGAGAGAGAGAGAGAGAGAGAGAGAGAGAGAGAGAGAGAGAGAGAAATGTAAGGTATTATATTATATAAAAGTTGTAAAGTTTTTTTTTTCTTTGGTGACACTAATTGTTGATATGTTGTATGGTTTGAATGTTTCAGTGCCACCAAGGCGCCTAACTTTGCTGGCCCAGGATGGCGCCAGTATTCAACAACATGTAGTGGGACCTTACATTGAGGGAGGAAACCTCAATGTAGCTTGTGTGGCTGCGGGAGGTAAAGTATTAGACATTTTCTTTATATCTATATTTTAAATATTATACTTTTATAATAGAATATAAGTTTTAGTACATGAATTTAAAATAATAATGGTATATAATTTGTAATCTACTTTAGTTTTGTTATTTTATGTTGAGGGAGTTGTTACGTGAAATTAAATTTAACTAATAGTCCTAATTGAGTAATAAAATTAGCAATTATTTTGAGGCTGCGACTTGAAGCTATTTCGATTACATCCGGACGTAATATACATTGTTTTAAGTCAGCCTAAAAATGTAGTTGTTTCTTCAGTAATAAATTTAATACTCGTGTTTGTTAAAAAAAAAATTGAATGGGTAAGATTTAGACGTGGTTATTGTCTGATCTATTCCCCTACATCCTGGGCAAAATAAAAACAGAGATTTTTACAACCGGACGCACCCCTTTTTTTGAAAATTTCACCAGATAAACACCAAAAAGTTACAGATGATCAATAAATATATATTATATAAATATAATATATTTTAGGTGAAGTTAATACGTGTTAAATATATTTCTATAACTATTATTTCTAGAATCCGAGAAAAGGGGGTGCACATTTAGTTGTAATAACCTCTCTTCTTATTTTGGTAATTGTACGTATATGCCTTACCCTAATGGTCTTAAGATTTATGCAAAAAAAAAAAAAAAAAAAAAAAAAAAAAACTAAAACTAAAACATAGCACAACTAACACAATACATAGACATATATATATATATATATATATATATATATAGTGCTCTACAATACAATTATATAAGATGTCATTACGTTCCATGTCTATACAGAGCAGAACTAAGTGATACATAACACAACATACCATGCAAGCAAAATAGCACACTTAGCAAATTATAATTATAGATAATCGTTAAATAAAATTTTAATTCAGTATAATTTTTACATTACTTTTTGAGAATTAATCTGAAACACTGTAAAAGATTATAAAAGTAAGTAAAAATAGTTTTGTATTATCTTTATAGACGCAAAATAATATTTAATTATCATATAAGTCTATAAGTATGATTTTGAAGTTCAAATTAAAAAATTAATGTAAAGTAAACATACATAAAGTCAATGTAATTTTTTAATGTTAAAATCTTTGACACGCATTTCTTTCTTTCTTTTAACAAAAATCTTCATTATTTTAATTGTGAGTTCGTTTATTTGGAATATTAAAGTTAAAAAAAGGGAGAAAAATAAAGAGATGATGAGACGGAAATTAAAGCTCCTTTTTTTTTTTTTTTTTTTTTTTTTTTTTTTTTTTTTTTTGCGGTTATATAAAGTAGATTATTTCCTTTGAATTGCTTGAACTATTTTTGTAACATTTTCATTTATTCACAAGTTTATATAATTTTAAATAATTTAATTATATTTTAGTTTTACTAAACTAAAATGTTATATGTAAATAATTACTTTGAAGATCTATTTCTTTTTGTAAACTATAAATTTAAATAAATGAAAAAGAAGGTCTCTATTCCAACTTGTCATTTTAGGTATGTTAAGCATGACTATTATAGTATACAAATACAAGCAAAAAAAACACACACTAAAATGTTCTTTTGGCAACCACAAAATTATACAAGAGCACGACAAAGCAACTATTTTGTATTTAACGACATAATAATGTACGAAATTTAAACCAGGGAAATATTTCAGTTTATGTAATAACATTTTCATTGTATTGTGACGTCATAAACATGATATATTTCATTTATATAACTTTATATACGTCACAATTTTTAAGAGAAAGATTGTAAGCAAAAGATAAGTGTCATGATTACAGTAAGGATCATTTAATTTACATCTCAAATTCTTGAAGATAAAAAAACTTGTAGAGAGGAAGGTATACAAAACTCTAATAATATGACTTCTTAGCAAGGGTATAATTTTTAACAAAAAAGTAACTCATTAGCTTTTTGACTTAAAAATAAATAGCTATCTTAAAAAATAATATATAAGTAATTTATATGACAAATGACAATTCATTATATTAATATCTGGTAGTAAAACGAGGGTATGAAGTCTTATATTTAACATAATGTAACATGTTAAGCCTAACTTTTTTTTTTTTTTTTTTTTTTTTTGTAATAAGTAAAAAGAGATATTGTGACAAGGGCACAAAATGAAAGTGCTTTCTGAGTTACTAATGTCGTTTTGAATGGCCGGAACTCTGCACTGTCCATTGGCCATTAGATTGCACATCGTAAATACAAAAAGAAGCATTTAAAACCACTACTAGTATAAAAGCTTATCATAAGACTTTCAGAAAAATATCATGTGTATTTTTTTTTCTCAACATAAGAAAGAAAAATAATAAGTTGAGGAAAAAAATAACATTATTTTAGTTTAAATAAAAAGACAAACACTTACAGAGGTCTTTGATGCGCAAGAAAAAAAAATCAAGCAGTGTAAAAATTCCAAGAAAAGTTCCAACTTTTTTTTTTCTTCTCTTTATGACAGTGCACACCATCGTATACTTAGATCTTCAAAATTTCCATGCTTGCTAAATTTATGTTTGTTTTGAACATTATTTTTTTTTAATGTTCTTTATGTTTTGTTTTTTTAATTTTGTATTTTCTTCTGACTCATAATTTTTTTTCTCATTAGTTTGAAACGTGTAAAAATGTATAAACTCTCATATATACTTGCTTGATTTAAAAATTTCGGTCCTAACTGCAGTAATTTGCTCCAAAATTACTTAAAGTGTTGTCCCGCAATGTTACAGGATAAGAAATAAGGGATTTCTCGCCATTTTTCATCGCTCTTTTGATTGGTTACACATAACCACCAGTAAGAATCATTAACAAAAATGGATACTAATATGAGTGAATTATGTAATTTTTCACGATCACGCCAAATAAAATTGAAATAAATGATACAAATTATACTTTAATACCAGTGAAAATATATAAATTGAAATTTTTACAGACGTTTATTGACCATTCTTAATCTTATAAAAATTTTGTTGAACAAAAAAATGTAATAGCGTATTACTGTTTTACGTTCAAACATTCAAGAACAATGATTTCAATTTTAGATAACATCTCTTACTTACTATGGGCTAAAAAAAATATCAGATTTCAAATATTACAGTGCAATTTCTCTAGAGAGAGAGAGAAAGGACATAAATAGTGTGAATATTAAAATAACCATTTCAAGAAGAAAAAAAGCCATGGCTTTAGAAGTTATTGCTTAAGATTATTTTTATTCTCAAAACAAAGTTATATGTATTTTTTAAATTAAAACTATCATCTTATTTTGGATTATGTATAACATTAAAGAGAAAGCTTGAGAGAAAGTTTAGAAATGATTGTTATTCTTTTTATATTATCTTTATTGCAATCATGTCATAAGAATCTCAATTTATTTAAATGCTTTTATAACACTTAAAAGTATGATTTCAATAGAGATTATCGTCAAAATTTCTATATATAGCAAAATGGAAGTAATAATATAATATATAAAATTAAGAAAATAAAGAACACAGTTATCAGATTCTGTATTAAAGGTATTATTTTAAATATTTCTTTTGAAGATTACATTATATAGAATTTTTTACTTGAAACAAAATAAAGCAAAATATACAATTTAGAAATACGAAACATTTTAGTAACATAACTATAAGAATTCAATTTTTTAAAGCACTTCTTTTACATAAAGACATTAAAAATCCTAATATTCTAGGATTTCTAAGCATAGTAAGGAATTATAAGGCCTTTAGTCTTTAAGTGACCTAAATTGCTTTGATGAATCGTAATCTAAATTACATATTCATTTATTACATAAGGGTGCAGCTATTTTATTTTCAAATTCACCTAATTTTGAATTTTATATTTAAAATAGTCATAATATTATACGCATAATATGCACATAATATACACTATAAAACTAATAAGTCTTTTTAATTATATGTATATGTTATAATATTATGTAATTATTATATTTAAAAATTAAGTTTAATGTCCCCAATTTTCGTATAATTCCTATGTAAACACTTATTTGTAAAATATTACTGCAAGGTTATATTTTTCTTCTTCTTTTTTTCTCTTTAGAAATAGTTTATTATTATTATTTAAAAAAATAGTTTGCTGAAAAACAACGTAACACAAATTAGTCTGAGAGCATATTTTAAAACTATATTTTATGTTGAAGAAATAAATGTTATGTAATATTTAATACTTGACCTCATTTTTATTCTGTAAAAATTGCAAAAAAAAAAAAAAAAAAAAAAAAAAAAGAGTTTGCTTTTAAAAAGTTTTAATAATTTAAAACAAAAACTTTACAATGCTTATCTTTATTTTATAATATGAAAAAAAATACATATATTTTTTTTTCTTTAGTTCACAAATTATGAGTTTGTGGAAACATAAAAGTAAATTGCATTTTCATACTTTTCACATAAGTTGAAAGAGGTTTTGTTTTTCTTGTTGCTGCTATATAATGAAATTGAATATTAAATTAGCTCATAAACTATTGCACTTCAGTACAGCAAAATAGTTTGGCTTTGTTTTCATGTTATACCAACAACTTTACTATCAATTAATAAAAGCTAACTTTTTTGTATTTCCAAGTATTCTTCATATTTAACAAAATAAACACCCACTAGTTTTATGATTCAAATAAACATTCAAAATGACAGTTAACTCTTTTACAATCACCTAGGGAAATTATATAGTTGTCGTAATTTGACGTTTTCATTGTTCTATCAAACTTTCAATATAATGCTATACGTATATAAAACATAATTTATTAAAAATATGGAGTTATTTTTTTACAAAGTCACAAAATTATATATATTTATGCTAATTTATGCTTTAAAATATTTGTCAACAATAGAAGACTTGCAAAAGAAGTTTAGTAATAAAATAAACAAACTCACAGCTTAACAATACTAACAAAGTGCTAGCAGGTGACTTTGTGTTCCTGTCTCAATTTAACATGCTTTCTTATGGGGCAATGAAGCAGCTGTAACTCAAGTTAGAAGTATTTCTCGGAGCTGAAATTTTTACTGTAGCTTACTAAGCCTTAAAGCTTTTGTTTTCCTGAATTTCAATCAATTTGGTTACAAATTATAATTTTCACCCAATTGACTTGAAATCCAGAAAAACAAAAGCTTTAAGGCTCAGTAAGCTACAGTAAAAATTTCAACTCCGAGAAATACTTCTAACTTGAGTTACAGCTGCTTCAATGCCCCATAAGAAAGCATGTTAAATTGAGACAGGAACACAAAGTCATCTGCTAGCACTTTGTTAGTATTGTTGAGCTGTGAGTTTGTTTATTTTCTCACTAAACCTACTTTTGCAAGTCTTCTATTGAGTATTTTAGAACAATATTTTATAGCGTAAAAGCAAATATTTAGCTTATACGCTTGATTTATTCATATAAAAATATTGTGTATATATACGTTATTCAAATAATTTGAAATAGTAAATATTATATAATTGGTAGTATTGTGTTTGAATAGAAAAGTCACTTATATAAAATTAATAACCTATACAAATCGTTCAACCAAATTATTAAAATTAATGTTTTCATAGAATAATTAACAAAGTAAGTTAATATTTTGAGGAAAATTGACTTGCTATATAGCATAGACGTGGATACTCTGTCACGTAGACACGACAGCAAAGCAGTAAAACTTTACTAATTAAATAATAAAGCCTCACTTTTCAGTTATATAACTTCTTGTCTCCTCATGAACATCAAACGGTCCATATAATAATCAATTTGATAATGCCATCACGTTAAAAAAAATGTATTCAAGTTGCTCAAAAATAAATGGAAATAATAAAATTTGAATTGCGTAAAAGTAAATTTTACATATTTTACATTGAACTTATTTTTTAACCATCTTAGGTCTGTTGGCTCGTGTAAGGTAGATAAGTTCTGGTTTGGCGAGCGAGAGACCATGAGTTCGATGCTCAGTGAGTTATGTAGCTTTTTTGGATGCCGTGGTATGCACTGTGAGTGTGACTGCGCTCTCGTGTTCTCCGCTCGTTGATTTCCAGTATGTCTCAGGTAAAACAGTAGGAGACGTGTTTAGGATTGACAGTTCTAGTCATGTCTCCGGCCAGTCCTGGCAGTGGTGGTAGTGGCCCACGCCAGCCAAATCAGATCGTCTCACCAATTTTCCTCATTTCATTCATTTCTATTAAATCACACGTTGTTGGGCTTATCCTGTTCCTGTTGTGTAGTATAGACCTCATTTTCATATTTAATATAAATTTGTTATTTCTGAACACTAAAGTTAATCTTAGCTTCTCCAAAGTCAGTTCTCATCAATACAGAGATACTGTTGTCATTGTTATGAGTCCTTTTTCTATTTATCTCCATAACTGATATACAATATATTAATATAGTTTACTCGGAGCGTATACAGAAATTCGGCATTTATGGAAATTGTAATTAAATATACTCTTTGAAGAGAAACTTTTTTTTTTTTTTTTTTTTTTTGCATTGAAAAATATGCATTTTTATTTATAAAACACACTTTAAAAATATGCGTTGGAAACATTGTACTGCAACGTTTAAAGTATAGAACTGACGGGCATGTTGTCACCAAACATTGACAATCGAATGATAAAAACGTCTAAATGACGTCGCAATCACAATAAAATAAACGTTAAAGTTGGCCGTTTCCAATCGATGTTTTTAACATTAGGTTTTAACGTTTGTGACGTCACTAACTATGATTTTAACGCTTAGTAACGTTATAACTATTATAAAGTATTTACAATACTTCAAGCATTTACACAGCTTTGTACAAGCTTTTCAACGCCTATTTTCAAACAGTATACGAAAGTAATATTTACCAAATTAAAAATGTTTTTGTTTTTTTCCCTTTCTTTTTCTTGCGTATTTATCTGCTATAAGCACTTTTTAAGTTTTGTAAATTCATTTATGTAAATATAAGATGAAAAAAATAATAAAAGTTTTTAAGAATGAAATATTTTATCCCTTTGAGCAAATGAGGTTAAGAAAAAAAATCTTATTATCTCCAGACCAGGAAAAAAAAAGGTTGTATGTTTATTTTTAGAAATATCTGGTTAGAGTGGTTAGAAAATGCTAAGAGCTAAGAAAATTTTTTTTTATCTTTTTTTTTTTTCGGTGAGGGAGTGAGTAAATGAAGCAGAATTTATGTAAAAAAATCAAGTGATTTAAATTTTCTACGCTTAATCTTTTGGCAAAAGAGTAAAAGAAAAAAATGTTCAATTTATTTCTTTTTAACATAATATATATTTGTAAAGCGCCACAATTTAACATTCAATCAAATCATGTTAGGGAAATAAGTTGCCAGCAAGAAAATTTATACAAAGAACTCAATGAAATAACCTTAACTTACTTATATTATAAAGCCAAAAAAAAAAAGAAGTTTTTTATTGATGCATATAAAAAAATTATATATTATATTATGTTAACTCATAAAATGGGGGTTGAAAATGTTTCAAAAGTGTATAACATATCACTTATAAGTAAATAAAATTTTATATAATTATTTGAGTATCTATTTTAAATATATTATTCAATTTTGATATCTATTCAAAACTGTTATGTTAGAAATTTATTATAAATTAATGACACGAAAAACGTTTTAAAAGTCCCATGACTGTCTATAATAAGTTACTATATACAATAAAACAAATAGTAGCTTTTGATATGGGACATAAACATATAATTAATGATGTGGAATATTGAAAAAAAAAATCTTATATAAATCCCCAACATAGAGTTCTATTAACTTAAAATAAAGCAAGAACCCTACAAAACTAAAGAATTGACCTGTCAAATTTATACACAAAGTGAATCTCACAAAATTGAATGAAAACACTATAAGTCTCACGCATGGTTTAAGTCGTTTTTATTGCATGCAATGAAACAGAGATTTCTCTTTTTTTTTTTCATTTATATGTATACAAATATAAATAAAGATAAGAAAGTGATTTTAAACAACATTGAAACACATTCTAAATTTGTTTTTTTGATTGTTTTCAACACACAAAACAAAAGACATGATGAACGTATGATATTTTAATATAATATATTTGATGGATATTTTGTAAGGAAAAGTTTTCATTTTGTAACATAACATGTCACTATTTTACCGGTGATATGAATAAGGTTGTCAAGATCTTTACAAAGTTTTATATAGACAGTGACTTTGAATAGATTTTTAAGTGGTTTAGTAAATATATGAAATCTTACAATAACGCGCGATATTTTCATAATAATTTAATAAAACATAAGATTTACTGTCTAATTATTTGAAATCTTGAAAGATAGAATTATTCAATTAGAATAAAAAAAAAACAGTTTACTATAGTTTCAATTAGTTTATCTATTTTATTTAATTATTTCGTTTCTTCTTAATTTTAAGTTAAATTTAAACGTATGAGTAGATCTTTCATAAAATAAATGACTTTATATTTATACATACTGCAGCTTCAAAAAATAAAATTAAATATTTGTTCTTAATTATCATAATCATAAAATCTGCCAAGAGTTATATTATTTATTTTTTCAATTATCGATAAAATTATTGTATTACACTATTTTAAAAAATGTATACTATATATTTATATAATATGTTATAAAAGAACTGTGATAGCAAAAATATCAGAGAACTAAAGCAGTGGATTTTGTATACCTTTTATGGTCTTGCAATAAAAATCATAATCTGTCTAAAGAGGTACAATATATTAATTATATTTAAGGAAATGAAATTCTAATAAGCATTAATGTTTTTAATTTAACGTCTCACTCTGATTACTATTATTATTAATTCTGCTGAACTAATTTTAATTAAGTTGATCTGGTCTAGTGTATAAAGTTATTTGTGTTTCTGTTTTATTATTTATTACTAGCTTACATTTATGGCCTCGTTTAATGTAATAGTCCTAAAAAAAACATGTATGCGTCTTAAATAAAGTTTCTAATTATTACTATGTATTTATGATGATATTAAATTTTCAGGTCGACCCGCACCACGTGTTTCATGGTGGGGTCCAGGAGATATCCTTCTTGATGCCAGTGACCAGCAAGTGGGTGAAAGAAGAGTTTCAAATACACTTCAATTACGTGGATTAACCAGACTTCACCATGGATTAACATATACATGCAGAGCAAGTAATAGTCGCTTGAATAGACCATTGTCAGCTGAGATCACCATTGATATGCATCGTAAGTACTTAATATTCTTATAGCTACATAATATTTCATTATTCTTTTCCTTACTAGAATACTAAATAAGTAAAAGTGTGTGTGTGTGTGTGTAAAGATCAATTGCTACATTGCGGTTACTTTTTTTTTTTTAATATTCTTCTCAAGTTTAATATATCAATATCACACACAAGAGAGAAGAGAGAACAGTTGATGGGTAGCAATCATAGTCTCTCATCGTTCATAGTCTTAAATCATTCTACGAACCATTTTTTTTTAACTCTTTGAAACTATGTTTCACAATTTTGTTTTCAAACTATACAATCAATTTTGTGGCGGTATCTTGTTGATTTTTTTTAGAAATATAATTTAAGCCGAGTAATTTTTTTTTTTTTACAGTGGTTATATAATATATTACTGTTAAACACATTTCTTTATAATAATCGAACTTGTCAAACCACAGTGTTTAATGTTTTCCAATTTTTAGATAATGTAAAAATAATGTAAAATATAACATAATATACGTTTAAAGATTATTGTATTTCAGATTGTTATTTTTTTCTTGCTTTTTTTCTAACATAAAATTTTTTTTAAATATTTATGAAACTTTTAAACTTACTTCATATAAAAAAAATAAACAAACAGGAAATTTCCTAAATAAAAATAAATGAATATTTAAACAATCATTAAATTGGAAACGATTCGATCAATTTACCACACCGACATTTCATCAACAACTTTCCACACAAATAAAATAGTATAAAATAAAATAGTTTAACAATTTAAATGATATACCAGATCTAAACTTGTTTAAAAAGTTCGTAACTCAAAAACTTTTAACGGTGAGGACATTACGTACGTACAAATTTACATTTTATTTTCTGTATATAAATAAAATAGTATGTACGTACTTTATATATATGTACCAAGGTTTATTATTAACCTTGTATATGTACATAGAAATTTCAAACTGTACTTGACAGAAATGGCCGATGTTTTAGACATAGTTGCAATGACATAGGCAGCAAGTATAGAAGGACAATTAAACTGTCACATAGCTGTAAACAAAATGTTAAAATAATACGAAAAACTTCTAACTCACACTTTTTTTTTTTTTTTGCATATAGTTTATTATAAGAGTTAAATGAAGCATTTTTTTTTATCTTAAATCAATTAATTTAATAATATTTAACAATACAAGTTTATTTAATTATAAATTCGTATTTTGCTTTATATAAATATATTGAAAAGCTTTTTTTTTATTCTATTATTTATATAAAAAAAATCTGTTGTTTTATAAAATTTTAAAATGTTAAGTTTAATAATGAAAAAAAAATAAAAATCCAACATTTAATTAAAATCCAACCCTTTCTTAGTTTATATAAGAATAAAAAAGAAGTAAACAACAGTAAACATGATATCTTTTTTTTTCCGAATTAAACAAGATACAAAAGAAAAACGTCTTTATAATATATACTGTGTATATATATATATATATATATATATATATATATATATATATATATATATATATATATATATATATATATATATAATTGAAATTTAATATGATGCATCATTATTTTGTATACATAAAAAAAATCTTAAAAAGAAAAAAATATTTAAAAGAAATCCTATGATGAAATTTAATTTGTTTTGTTAACATTTAAAATTAAATAAAAAATCTAAAGAGAGAAAGACAGTGTTATCTTTTTGCATTTTTATCACAACGGAAATTATTTAATTAAAATTTGTATACAAAAATAAAATAATATTTTAATTTAGAAAAAAAAATGCGCGTAATTAAGTGCTCTATTGTTTGCACCTCTATCTCATAGCGTGAAAAATAAATATGGTCTCTACAAAAAATAAGCTTTTTTTTATTTTTAGTAAATTTGTATTTATTTGATTGTGATTGTACTGTAGTTGTGGCAAATTTTCTAGTTTATTTTTCTTTCTGACAAAATTCTAAAAAAAAAAGAAAAAAAAAAGAAAAAAAAAACTATAACAATAGGTACGCGTTCAACTTTTGTGTATTTATCATACAATTTGCATTCCCCATGCCTCCACTTTGCACTTGTGATATAAATCTCTGTAGGTTTTAGTTTTATTTTACCAATAGAATTTGTACAAACAAATATAAACTGTATTTGCATTACAAATTATCAAAAATAAAAATGTCTTTAGATTTTCCTTTCGTTCTATATTATTACATTGAAATATAATTTCTCACTGACTTTGTGACAAATTATATATCAATATATTTTTACATTGTAGTATATATATCCGTACAAAATGGTATAAAGATTTATTTAATTTATTTGCCTTACGTTACAAATTTCAAAAAACGAGCAATAAAAGCTTATTGTTTTTACTGTTACTAATATAGTGGACAATTTATTTTTTTTATCTTGCATGAGAGAGACTGTGAGATTGGCCAACTTTGTAATAAACGAAGAGAGAGAGAAAGCAAAGGAAATAGCGGAGATCGTGGTATAGGAAGGAAATGGAACATCGTAGTGGGCATGTATCAATCGAGCGTACATTTTCACGACCCAATGCCTGATATCGTGTGTAAACCTTTCTCTTTTTTTTTCTCTCTTTCTCTCATTTCTTTCTGTGTCTCTAGATACCTGGCTCACAAAACCCACATTGATTTCTTTTCATCTTTACCGAGTGTAAGAAAAGAAATGAAGAAGTAATTTGTTGCAACTAAGCCTGAGATGATATTGTATTTCAGTCTCAAATTACACAAATTCGTGTTATCATGGGGGAAATAATATTATTTATTTTTTTCATTTTGAACGTGTTATAATACACAACTAAGCTATTTTCTTTATTATTTGGGAAAATAATATTTTAAATTTTAAAGGAATAGACCAGAGAAAAACATAAGCATTTATATCACAAAACACTTGATGGGATTTACATAAATAACATTAGTTTGTCTCAAAACCCAACAGTAATCCCGTAGCAGTTATCAGAGAATTTGATTTATGCAACCCGCACAACATTTTCATACTAATTTTTGCATGTTTCTGACGTCATAAACATGACTTTTCACACAAATTGCATACTTTACAGTTTTTTCAGGCTCTTTCGTGGGGCTACATTAACATTTTGGTAAAAATTGTCATCAGTTTTGGAGATCCCATTGTGTGTTTATTCATGAAAAAGCACAAGTTGTTTTCTCTGGTCTATTCCTTTAATAACTTTAACTAAAGGACCCTTATGGTATATTTTTGGAATAAATATTTTAAAAAGCTCAAAGAACCGAATCATAAAATTCATTTGCATTGGAACAAACTATAGGGAAAAACATGTTTATGACAAGAATTGTATTTTAAAATGAATTATTATACAAAATATTTTAACCGTATACTATATAATTTAATACTTTAATACCAATACGTTTTTAGTTGCAGTAAAATGTTATGCAAATTATATTTTCATAAGAAACGCATACTTTATGTCAGATATTAGCTAGCATACTAAATATTCATTAAATTTATTCCCCTCTAACATAACAGATTTTTAGGTTTCTTCTTATAAGCTCCTCTGATACGAAATTAAATGCAAATAATCCTTATATTATATTTGAACAAAATTGGGGTAAACAAAAGCTTTTTTTTTAATCTCAAAGTACAAAATTTGGAATAATTTTTGGTCAAACTTAAAAAGAAATACTGAGTGAACATCATGTGTGCAATGTATTTTCAAATCAACTTCAAATATTATACGTAAAATTTAATTTACTCAAAGATATACAAAAATGTAATTTTAGTCTTATACTATACGTACAGTAATAAAAAAGTATATTGAATCAAAATCAATGTAATAGTAATTCTTACAAAGTTTGATTTATTTTCTGCTCACATTTTTTATTTTCTGATATACATATATATATATAACAGAGTGTATAAATAATATTGAAATTTGCTGTTATTGAAATTTTAATATTTGTATGTTACAATATATTGTAATTCAGTATACTCTATTGTTTTCTCTGACTTTATTAACTGTCGATTTTTTTTTTTTTTTTTTTTTTTTTTTGACAAAAAATTTGGCTTGTCAATGTCAGTCGCGAAACACATCTGTGTATTCCCCGCTCTACTAATTTAATGACGTTTACTATTCATGTTTTCCAACTCGTCACTCCTCATCACGAGCTGTTGATTCCAAAAACAAAAGTGACTTTTATTTTAAAGCTTTTTTTTTTATTATACTTTTTTTATAATGTTACATATAAATTTTTTATTTGTGTTTAATTGAGAAAATGTCACAGTATTACAAATTTGTATGTAAATTAACTATGTGGATATAATTTTTAATTTAACAACTAATTACATGTAATTCAATTGAGAATACTAGTAGTGTATTACGCAGATTATTAAATAAACATTTTCTTACCATGAAATTTTAAACCTTGCTTTTCATTAATTAGTATCAGTTACAATTTTTAATAGAATGCTATATTAATCAATTAATTAGTTATAATTGGTTCAATGTTAGTTGACATTGAATCCATGAATAGATTTTTGTCTTCTTTCCTGTTGCAAACTTGGTGACCAGATTGTTTACTTAATTCATTTCTTATGAAAAATTAAATTTTATCACTACATTTGCAATTATGAAAAAAAAAAAAAAAAAAAAAAATCTAACGCAAGTGGTGAATTTAAAAAACGTATACTGTCACAAGTATAAGCTAATATATAAATATCAAGAACTCTATAATTACAATATAAATACTATATCAATCAATATGATTTTTATAGAGCCATTTATCAAAAGTCACTTTTGTATAAAGGCTTATTAACAAGCTTATACTCATATATTTTTTAATAATAATTGATACTGTATAAAATCCAAGTGACGTGAGCTTGATTGCTTTTTTTTTTCCATACTCATAATGACAAGTAATCAAGTTGATATTTATCATTTTAAAAATTAATTATTAGTTTTAAAATTGTTGAAGAGTATTAAATTGAGAGGAAAATTTTAAGATGAAAATATTTCTCTAAATTTATTTTTTCATAGCAATTTCCTACAGTGTTTTTTTAATAATAAAAATAATAATAAGCACTATACTAGCTAGTTATATATAATACTCTTTTTTTTTTTTTTTTAGTATTCTTGTTATTATTAATCCTTTACAAAACATAATGTAATTTCCTGACACAGTAATTATTTACAAAAAAAAAGTTATGCGGTTATATATATATATATTATCCTTATTACTACAGTATTTCATAAGCTACTATAATGTTATTTTATTTTTATTACATTTATAAATTTTAATGAAATAGTAATAGTAATGACATTTAATGTTATAAAAGAATTACGTGCTTTCTCATTTTGCTTTTAATATTTAATTGGGGTTTTGCAAAATAATCATGGCACTTGCTGCACAAAATAAATTTTGTTATTATGTATTATTGATTATAGAAGCTAAACAGTTCCCTGCATTTTTCACACCTACAGATATTAAAAATAAGACAAATAAATTTTAAAGAAAATATTTTAATAAAAAGTGAACGTTTGCAAATTGCATCTAGATCTTAAAATAAACCTACCAATGAACGTATACATTAGATTGCACGATATAACAATTCCAACGTGCTTTTAAACTCATGTATACAATTCATATTAGTTCTAACTTTAAAAAAAAAATTACTATATTTTCAATTTTTTTTATTTCAAGCTTTAATATTTAAATACATACTTTAAAAATCACCATAGAAAAATTTACATAAATAAAATGATATTCTCTTCTCCCCCAATTTACCACACCTCTAATATAACTTTAACATATAACATGATTTTGATTTACATAACATTTTGGTATAAATTAATACATAATATCAATAATACAAATTTAACTTTCTGCTTTCTCTCTCTCTCTCTCTCTGAGATTGTTATAATATGATAATCAAAATCATACATTTATGAATTGTATAATAATAAAGGGAATTAATTGAAATACACATGATTGAATTTTGTTAATAATTCCTCTATTGATACATGGATATATGAAACTACCCATAGACTAATATGTTTACATTATTTTATTTTACTAATATTATTTATTAAGTACTTGTGTCTATAGATCAAAGATATTAAATATTAATCATGATTAATATTTAATAATATCTATTAAATCAATGTTCACAATTGTGTTATAGTACTTTGAATATATTACAATCACTATTGTAATGTATGTACGTGTATAATATAACTGTTTAATTCACTAGAGTAAGTGTGTATACTTGAATTTATTGAACCGTATGATAATAAATTGAAGTAGATTTTTATTTTTAAATGATGATATAATTTATTTGTATACATTATTCAATGGTATATCAAAAAAATCATGTTAGAATAGAGACAAATTTGGAATAATGATCAATGAAATTGAAACTCTTAAGATATCGAGTAATTTTATTGATATTTCTTATTTAAGTGGAGGTTATTGATGAAGTGCATTCTATTGGTGAAGTGAAGTTCTATTCTTTGCTAGGCCAAGTTTTTATCGTTTATTATTGAAAAACTTATTTATTATTAATTCAATTATTTATCAAACTTATTATTTGAAAACTTTTGCACCGAGGCCGGAAATATTTAAATGAGGGATACTAGACAAGGTCCATATAATAAAGAGGTTGAGTGCAGCACAAAACTCGCGCAGTTGATTTTATTTTGTGATGGATGTACTTGATTCTAAGCCAATACGATGCCGTTCACCAGCGTTCACCAGTTACGTCACTGATAAAGTGAATAAAAATTTACCCGGTGATATGACGACTTTGATGAATTCCTTTAAGCTGCGCGACCTTGGCCAAAACTTTTCCCGGAGCATCTAACCTCTTATATATGGACCTTGGGATACTATACTTACTTTTTTAAACGACTTTATTTATTTTACGTGTTTTAAGCCAAAAGAAAATTTTAAGAATTTTTCATCACCAATAACATCCATTGTTTACATAATATATAATAACTCAAATATATAAAAAAGCTATTATTATAATACTTTTTTACAAGGAAAGAAGTGACTGAATAGTTTACTATTTTAGTTGTACTACACTGTATAGCAAAACTATTTTTCCACTGCAAAGTTTCTATATAGTGTATAATAATAGTAATGCAATATAACTGGAAGTGATGATTACAAAAATTATAAATGAGTAAAATGAGAACATTTTGCAAAAATAAATTCACTAGATTTTTACCACTATTTGTTTGAAAATATTATGATAAATAACATTAAAAAAAGTATAAATGTCATATAATAGAATCAGATTGCATTTTGTTCTTTTAATTTTTGTTTACATAGACAAAAATAAATACGTACTAATTATGCTAGCTCAATTTAGCAACATGTAAATGTATGCAAAATGTATGTATGTGTATATAACAAATGTATATGCAAAACAACATAATTCATATGATATAATGTATAATGTGTATACTATATAACATAATAGTAAGATGTTCAGCATTATTACTTATGATATTCTAAAATAGCAACATTTGTGCTCTATAGTCGACGCCATAAGTGAGCGCTAAATAGCATGGGCCAGTCCAGTATGGGAAAATAACTCATTTAGGTAGTTTCAAAATACTTTGCAATATTTTTAAAAGCATTGAATGTTGTTAGCAGGTTGAATTAGTTTTTCAAGTATGCAAGAAAAATATAATAACCAAAAAAAATAGATACGTTTCCAAAAAAAATATCCAAAAACTACGTTTGTTCTAAGCTGAGCAATGTTATTCATTGTTCAAGAAGAGCATTGAAAAGCATTCAGAAAGACGTCATGCGCACACACCCTATACAGTTTAGTAATTCTTTAATAAAGCATAAATGACGTAATTTTTTTTTCTTGTAGTATATATCGAAGTAAATTACTCACAGAATCCCAGAAGAGTTTAATGACTATCTATAATCGTTTACTTTAACTAAGATCTATCTACTTACTTAGAGTATCAAGGTTGAACAAATATTGGTGTAACAGAGAAGGGTATTACGTCTTTGTAAACAGTTCTAGTATCAGTGCTAAGCAGTAAACTTCAATTATTAAGTACATATATCTATTTATTAAAGCATGTGGATAATATACTATACATTTCAAATGTATATAATATATATAATTAAAACTTCAACGTTAAGACTTTAAAGCTCACGATAATTTGTTATTATTACTACTAGAAATTGTTTTCAAATAATTATAGCAAAATAAATAAATAGTAGCTAAAAAAAAAAAAATCAAAAAAAAATCAAAAAAAAAATCAAAATTTATGTAGGTAAAAGTAAACACAGTAATGTGTTCGTAAACCCTGTTTTTTGTGCTCCAAATCACAAAAAAAAAGACGATCACCTAATAATTTTTAAATGTAATCGCGCATTTTTTAGTGCAAAGGAACAGGGTTTACGAACGTCATATGCTGTTCGTAAACCCTGTTCTCTTGCACTAAAAAATGCGCATTCCATTTGAATAACCAAAGGCGATCGTCATTTTTGGTGCAGAGAACAGGGTTTACGAACAATGGTTCATATAATATATGGATAAAAATTAAATGCGGGAATATATTTAAATTCCAAGCACTACAACTACTGTGATATATATATTTTTATACAATATATTATAAAAACTCATCTTTAATGCATTTTTATTTATAAAAGTAGCAATATATTTAATAATATTGACACTTATTCGTTTTTTTACTTTTCTGTGATCCTTTTACTATACCACATTATGATATGTGATGAAATTTTTGCGACGTGTTCAAATTTCCACAATGTCAAACTTAGTGACATTGCAGACTTGAAGATTTTCTTTCTTTCTTTCATTTTTTTTTTCTGCAACACAACGTTTGCAAGCTGGTGTTTGGGGGTGCTTTGGCTACATGGAGAATTGATAATGCCAAGCCGTCGTCACTAGGCCATATTTCAAGCGTGTGCCACCTGAGCGCTCGATTTACACCAGATGTGTTCACACTTCACACTCTTTATCAATGCACGCTTGATCGGTGATTTTTCAACAGAAAAAATATTACTATTTTATTCTTTATATATATAAAACTTAGTGCACTTTTTTTGTAAAAAAATAAAAAAAAGTTTTTCTTTCTTTTAGTAATTTCGATCTATGTATAAAGTTTTATATTATTATAAAGTTTTTTTTTAGCTGACTGTGATTTTTCTTAATGCACATTATAAAAAACAAATATAAGTTTTTATGAATATTTGTATTTTGGTCTGAGGAAAAATACGAACTAGTACAGTATGAACTGATTTAATTCTCATGTAAGCAAACGAAACGTGATTTTCTGTGGAATAAAACTATTTACTAATTCTATCAATTTTTTTTAGAAAATACGATTCTAGAAATACTTGCTATTGGTAGTTCATAACATTATAAAGCACGTAAAAATAAAAATATTGATCTTATAATTCTTTAAAAAATATATATATAGTAGAGCAGCTACTTGGATAAGCATTTAATTTTATTTGGGTTCAAAACTGTTGGTAAAAGTAACTAAAAAAATATTGATTTGCAATAAATTGAATGGTTTACTTTTACTTTTATATATTTTTTGTTTTCACACAACAAATTTTTTTGAGTAATCATATTTAAAAATATTGGTAAAAGCTTAATTTTTTTTACCATCAATTTGCGTTAAAATGTTATCAAATAATATTGAAAAATTATTTACATAAAGGTTTATATTTTTATATTATTCTCTTCTTCCTTTTTTTTTATCAATACTTTAATTAAATTTTTGTTTTTTCAAATAATTGCTTTAGTTTTTTTAATCTTTATACGGTGTTATTTTTATAAGTAACAGCCTTTCAAATTAAAAATAACAATGATTTTTTTTTCAATATAATTTAATTTGGAAATAAATGTATATTTTATAATTAAATGTTTATTTTTATTTCATTAAAACTTCTATTATTATTATTATTTTATTTTTTTGCCTTTAGCTTTTAAAAATAACCGAACATTAATATATAATTGGATCTTTAGGGACAATTTAATTATAAAGGATAATAAACAAAAGTCTTTAATTTATTCGTTATACAAGCATTACTTGTGGTCGTAATTACGTGTACAATTAAATTTGGTTTTCGTTTTTTTTTTTTTTTTTTTTTTACGTTTTTTTCCGTTTTTTCCGTTTTTTTTTTCCTCCCTCTTTTTCCTGTTATTACTATTAGACTGTGTATATAAGTTGACCTAACCTCACCTGTTGACTTGGAAAAGGAAAATTGTGGTTATAGTTAATGATTTGACCACCACTATACGGCGCTGTAAGAAAGGTCAAAATCTATTTTAAAAGTTTTTAAGAGCTTTTATAAGAACATTTAAATAAACTATAAAGTAGCATTTACATTCACAATGGGATTAGTTTAAGGTTAAAATTTTGAAACATTAAAGCTTGTTAAGAACTTTATAATAATAACAATAATAATCATTTCACAGGTTTCATAAAGATATTGCTTGTATAAAACTTACTTGAAAGTTCAAAAATATTGAATAATGTATGAATATAATTTATTAATAAATCAGAAAAAAACTATTAGTACACATGATCAAAAACGTCATGACAAAAAAAAAAAAAAACATTAAAAAGTTTAATTGCTTATTTTGTTACTTTACTTTACTTTACTTTTTTTTTTTTTTTTCTTTACTTTTCACTAGTTTAGTGGTTTCCTTCAATATTGCATCCTTAAAACCTTTGAATATAATAAATATATATTTTTATATTTTGTTCATTTCTTTGTTGTTGTTATTATTATTTGAGGCTAGCATATTAAAATTCTATACAACTGCATTTTTTTAATTTAAAATTAAAGTAACATAATATAGTCATGCGGTAAATTCCATTAAAATAATACAACACAAAAATTTCAGTAAAATATAATTAATTTATATACATACATCTGGATGATAACTGATCATTAATTTATAAATCTGATTACAAAATAATATATTTCATCATTATAATTAATCACCTTTTTTTTTTAAGCACAAAAATCCATATAGATTTGCTTGTTTTAAATATGATTTACAATCATTTGAATCTAGAAAATATAAAATATAATGACACCAATAAAAGCTATATGGTATTCAAAATCATAAATTATTATGATATGTTTTACCTGTATAATATTTAACCAGTCATGCATATATTTTTAGATTTATAAAATTACTTTTTGTTAAACAAAAGAATAATAATACAATTCTATATTTTTTTAATAATTAAATTTCTTTTTTTTTAATAAAAATGATTTTTTTTTTTTTAAATTACGTCAAAGAAAAATTAGTTACATTTTTTTGTTATACTAACTTAAGTAATTTTTTTTCTGAATACTATATTCATTTTAATTAAAATTTTATAATAAAAAAGGAACAATGGATATATGTATTATCTACTGAAGAGAATAAAAGAAAAAAAAAATGAAAAGAGAAAAAGATGCTATAACTGATTTTTTTTCTATTCCTCATGCAGAAAAATTTGCTTTGATGTATTGTGCTCTCATTATCAATGCTGCATCATAAATTACAACAGAAAAAAAAATTAAATAATCTTTCTTGCTGATATATTTTCTTTTTTTCAATTAATTTCAAACTTATTAGAAAACTCTTACTTATAAAATATAGCCCGTTCTTATTTTAAAATATTTTAGTGTAAGAGTATAATTAATTTTGCTAATGACTTCTTCTGGGAAATGTTTGAATTTCAAAATCAAGTAACATTTTGCAACGATTTATCAGCCAAAAACTCACGACTTAACCAAGAAAGCGTATTCATGGATTTACATCATTAAAATGAGCTTATCATTTTGCGGTGTTATGCATGCTGCTATTTAAGTTAGCTTAGTCATGTAAAAGTAGGAAAGTTGCAGTTAAAAGTTACAATATTAACTCTCTTTTTACACTTTTAAAGTTACAAAATTGTTTTATTGCTGAGTTGTACACATCGCTAACGTGTAAAATATTTAAATTAGAATGATAAAAGACTGCGTAATGCGTAAAGCTCTCTCTCCCTCCTCTCTCTCTCTCTCTCTCTCTCTCTCTCTCTCTCTCTCTCTCTGTGTCTGTATCTATCACCCTCTTTTAAAATTTCATATTAAAATAAGTTAGTGAAATATTTGAAACGTAATTATTCAATTTATTTCAGCAGCAATTATTTCCAATATTTAATTGAAACATAAAGAAAGAGAAATTAATTTTTCTTCACCCAAGAGGGGAATAAAATATTATATTTTGTTCTTCTTGTCACATCGATAATTCTCTACATTTTCTATTAAATTTTATGAAATTAAATAATAAAAGAAAAATATTATAAAAAAAAAAAATCTTTGAGTTAAAAAAAAAAAAAAAAAAAAAAAAAAAAAAGGTATTGGAAGAAAAAGAAAGTCGTACGTATAAGATTGTCAAATAGATTGAGGGCAAGTGTTATGGTGAGAGAATGAAATCAGACTCTACTCAATTCGTCCCTAGGGTTTGTAGTAACATCACGCAGGGAATACAAAACTGGTTTTCCTCCAGCCCCCAAGACACTACTTCCAAACACTTGATGGACTGCAAGAGTTTCAAAACTTAACTTCAGGCACTATCTTCTTTTTAATATATATATTTATACTCTTACAGTTATATTTTCTACAAAAACTATATTCTTTACTCTCTACAGTATAACATGCTTAAGCTGCGAGAGAGATGAGAGAGAGAGAGAGAGAGAGAGAGAGAGAGAGAGAGAGAGAGAGAGAGAGAGAGAGAGAGAGAGAGAGAGAGACCACGGCAATATTTTCTAAATTATGGTCTATAAAGATAAAGTAAAAAAAAACTTAAATAGACACAAATTGGTTTATAAAAAAGAAAACTATTTTCATTCAAGTATAATATTTTTTATCATTTTTTTTTCCTTCTTTTCTTTCTGACAGTTGAAGTTGTAGGTTTTTATTTAAACAGGAAATTTAAACATTAATATGAAAACTACTTTTCTAAATGAATTTTATGTAACAATAAAACAGTTTATAAAGTTATTCTATTGTATATATATGGAATACTACAATATTTTTACAGTAGTATGTATTGTTTGTTTAGTTCAACTTTTTACTATTGTGAAGGAAGAAAATGGGTGCATTATACGGTAGAAACTTTTATAAATAAAACTTTAGTGGTTATATAAATAAAGTAATGTAATAAATAAATTTTTGATCAATTCTGTTTTAAATCTTCTGGAAAATTAATAACATAAATGCAGAAAGTTTTAATATTTTTTTTATGAGAAACAAAACCATTTACTGAATGCACATGTATACATGGTGCGATTCATAAAAATCTTACCTAAAGACCTAAAAAATCCTTAGAACGTAGGATTTTTAAGGACGTCTAAATAGAATTATAAAGATCTTTGATGAATTTAATACAGTAAAACAAAATTAATAATTTTTTTTAATATACTCTCCTAATTTATACATGTACAGATACTTACATAGTATTTTTTATTTACGTTATTGTAATATCATGCAGTTAGATGAAGATTTCAATTAGCGTATTTCTCATAATATTAAATAGATATCGTATATTTTCAGGAGACGATGAAGTAAAATTTTATACCACAGCTTCCGTACCTAATCTTTTTTTTTTTTTTTTTTTTTTTTTTCATTACTTGTATTTAAATTAGCCCACTTTTCTTTTTTAAATCAGATTAGCTATAGCTGTAAAAAATACGTTTGCGTTAAGTATGGTATTATTTTCTCTCTCTCTCTCTCTCTCTCTCTCTCTCTCTCTAAATATTTTATAAAGATTTTTTCTGTTTATACTGCAAACACTTATTTGCAACTAAAGAATTTTTTTGTATTTTAAAAATGTATGCATTAAGTCACATTTAACAAGTTGTGTATTGTTAGTTAAAAGGTAGAAAATAATTCTTTTGATCCTTTCTTTTTTCTCTCTTTTTCTTATGAAGTCATATAAAGGATTTATAGTATTGCATGTAAAGGTAAGCTACTCAAGTCAGCAAAACGACAAGTATATATATATATATATATATATATATATATATATATATATATATATATATATATATATATATATATATATATATATATATAGAAAGTCAAAGGTTGCTTAAAAAAAAAGTAAAAGAAAACTCGTCAAGCAGAATAAGAAGGTGTAGATGAAAAGAAGCCCGGTCACTTGCTCACTCGCCTTGCTATTTCTACTATCGCGTGAAATTTCATGAAGCCATTCGCACCCTATTTTGTACAATGCTATAATAATTCAGTTGAGCATTCAGTATGTGCCCTTATTTAAACTGTTCTTTTTGATATTTCTTGATGCGCCTCTCTCTCTCTCTCTCTCTCTCTCTCTCTCTCTCTCTCTCTCTCTCTCTCTCTCTGTCTCTCTGTCTCTCTCTATCACGCACACATATACACACACATTCTCTCTTTTTGCTTCTCACTCCAAATCACATCGCTCTTTTTTTCTGCATTTTAACTTTTCCCTTCTCAATTTGATGTCTCGTCTACTCTTTTTACATCCATCTCTCTCTCCTTTTTTTTTCTTCTTCGTTCAATCTTTTTCATATATTTTCTTTTATATATAATTTATAAATAAAAAGAGAATAAAATTATTTAAAAATAAGATTTAAATATTTTTATAGTATTAAGTAAAGTTTAATATGAATTTTTAAATTTTTGTATTCCAACTTAATCTTTTTTTTTATTTTATTTAGTCTTTTTATATATTATATATAAAGTTGCTTTTGTTATATATTTTATCCCATTGATCTAATTTTGCTTTCCTTGGCGTTTTTTTTTTTTTTACTTTTGTATTCTTTCTGCCCTTTAGGCTCTTTTCGTTTCTCTCTCTCTCTCTCTCTCTTTCTCTCTCTCTCTTTCTCTTTCTCTCTCTCCTCCCATAGTCTGCATGGTTGGAATGCGAATGATCACATCGTCTCTTTCAATCTTACACAACTCTAACCCAATGCAAAGGGAAACTTAAACTTTACTTAAAATACACTTCCTTAATAACATTAAACAACATTGGAGAAAAGAAACAAAAGGGCAAAACAATCTATTTATCTATAGGGATTAATTTCAATTAATTTAACGCTATAAACAGTTTAAAAATTTGTTGCATCTTAAAAATATAATCCAATTTACTTTTTTTTTCTTTATTTATGATTCAGATTTATGCCTGATTCAATGTGACATTTATTACAACAATATTTTGAAAACGTGACAAGAAAACGTAATATTAGCCTTCTTATTTTCATTCAAGTTGAAATTATATCCAATTATTGATTTTATTTTATATTATATAATATCAAAAAACGGTAAAAAAAAAAATTTGAATTTATTTCATGAGTAATAACGATGAGTTATTGCTAAATTCTTTAATCTATTTTAATACCAATAAATATTTTTTCAAATAAAAAAATGCATATTTATACTGTATAAGCTTTTCTCATGTACCGTACAGTACATATTTATGTAACAAGCCTCAAATTTATACGAATTGATATATATTAAGGCGAGAAATCAGGTACTGCGGGATATGACTTAAAAATTGTAAAGAAAGAAAATTTTGAAATTTTGCACAATGATACATTAGGCTATGGTATCTTTAAAAATGTAAAAATTTTGGAGGGTTCCCATGCTAGATTTTAAATTATGACTTTTTGAAGTTTTAGTTCCATAAGAGTCCATGTTAATTTAAACACTTATTTTCTCTCTTATCTGATGGTCACGGGTTCTTAAATTTTATCATAGGTAGCTGTTACTATTAACTTTTAAATGGCATCATAAAGTTTTTAAGTTTTCTTTTTAGATTTTGAGATACAAGCCATCTGAATACAACCCTTAAACAGTTAAGGTATTAATTAAAAATGTCTCTTTTTTACATTTTAAATATAAAACCAACAATTGAATTTAGTTTTTCCCTATTGAATGTAGATTAAATGTCAAACACTATAACGTTCATTCTTTATCTAATCTTTTTCTGTTGCATTAAATAAAAAAAAAACTAATTTACATAGTAAAACTATTGCACAAATTACATTTTTTTCATTAATTAAATTTTTATCTTATTACATTCTATTAATTTAATTTATATGCTAATGAAGATAAAATTTATTGTATTCCATGATATACAATTTAAAACAAAACAAAATTAATAATTAAACTTTAAAAGAAGTTTGATTTTTTTTATTGCTCACAAAAACAAATAGATTTCTGAATCTTTGTCTTAAAAGATATAAACTTTATCAATACATTACATTTTATACAAAAGAAAGAATTCTTACAAGAATTTTTAAATTAAAGATAAAATCTTTGAAAACACAAAAAATACATAGTTGATTGCAAATAAAACATTAAGTGTTTTCGGAAATTTTCCTTTCCTTTCCTTTCCTTTCCTTTCCTTTCCTTTCCTTTCCTTTCCTTTCCTTTCCTTTCCTTTCCTTTCCTTTCCTTTCCTTTCCTTTCCTTTCCTTTCCTTTCCTTTCCTTTCCTTTCCTTTCCTTTCCTTTCCTTTCCTTTCCTTTCCTTTCCTTTCCTTTCCTTTCCTTTCCTTTCCTTTCCTTTCCTTTCCTTTCCTTTCCTTTCCTTTCCTTTCCTTTCCTTTCCTTTCCTTTCCTTTCCTTTCCTTTCCTTTCCTTTCCTTTCCTTTCCTTTCCTTTCCTTTCCTTTCCTTTCCTTTCCTTTCCTTTCCTTTCCTTTCCTTTCCTTTCCTTTCCTTTCCTTTCCTTTCCTTTCCTTTCCTTTCCTTTCCTTTCCTTTCCTTTCCTTTCCTTTTTTTTTTTTTTTTTTTTTTTTTTTAAATGAAAGTTTATATGTATAAACTTTTTTTTTTTCTTACAAAATTAAAAGCTTTCTATTATTCAAGTGAAATGTTTACAAAGATTGTGACATTGTGTTGTGCATGACATTGTATGACAAAACAAACGTTACACATGAGTAAACGTTTACTTGAAGTACGCGCGTCATGTAGAAGTGAACAAGTTGTCGCCAGCAGCTGCCTTATGTATACAATAAAGAGTAACTCGCCTTACTAACTTCCTTTCATCACCTTTTTTTTTTAAATGTACATAGAAAATAGTGGGAACAGTATTAAGTGGATTGGACATAAGAATGTCATCTCATACCTTTTTTGATTTCATACGTGAAATGTGTGAAGGACATTTTTGTGTGGTAATTACTTGTTTACATGCATTAGCATTTAGAAGATGTATATGATTAATGTCATTGTAAGGACCAGCCTTCTTACACCCTTCTATCTCTATGTAAAAATGTATAGAGAGTACACACAATTAGTTTTGATAAAATACCAAAGCATGATATTTAACTATAATATAATAATAATAATAATAAATGGTTTTTATTACGAGGCCAAAAAGGGTACATAACCACTTACATGGTCCTCTGACTTATTCTTAACATAATTAGACATTATCGTCAGAGTATTTAATTTTTATACAACAAAAACATAAAATACATAAACAAATTATATAATATTATTTCACTATAGTAATAAAACATGATAAAGAGCATTTATGTATTTCTTATTTACTTATTCTTATACAATTATGATAAACAAATTTTTACTGACATGTATTTTATGTTATGAAATAATAATAATCAAAATAACTTTTACATACTCAAAACGAATATTTAGATAATTATTTAGTCTTTAACTCTTTTATTCAGACTTAATCAATAAACAAAATTATAGTGACATTGATTGCTATTTTTAACTAATAGCGATATCAGCATTTTAATGCAACATTTTGTTAATGTAGGAATTCTAAATTTATATCCATAAACATGTGTCTCCAATCCACCGACTGACAAGGAAGAACACCCCCGGAACCGACCCTCGATGAAAACCCCCCGCACCCGCTCCCGCTTCGACTTACTACATATATGCAGCAATTCGAAACGGGAGCGGGCGCAAGCATAATCCTCGAAGGTCAGTCCCAAGAACCCCCTCTATACTACTACCTCTCTACCCCCTACTATACAGTAGAGATGATGCATAAAATGTATATTCACTGTGCCTTATTAGATTGTTAACTGTAATTCAATGTTATCTTTACTTACAAAATATATCTTAATAAATACCTGAGCAAATAAACATGGATGTGATGAATCACAAGTTATTAAAAGTTTGGACAATAATAGTTTTACATTTCTCGTCTTTAAACAACGTACAAAACCCTACTGACTGCATGCAAGGATGACAGAAAACAAATTTTATTTTTTTTCTCAGTTAACATTCGTTTTTCCAGTGTGTGTACAGCTCTGTCCTAGAGTTCCCGAACGATTTGCATAGGCAACCCACAAGCACACTATGTTATCTTTATGATAAAACGCAGCGGACGCCGCTGCCCCGTTTGGAAACTTTTGGCCAGAGCTATGGACATTAATATATATATATATATATTTAGTGGATGCCCAGTAGTGTATTTAGGCCGTGGCCAGACAGATTGTTTTAGGCAGAAATATGGTAAAGGAATAACATGATAGCACAATATGGAAAATATACAAGTAAATATATTCATTCACAGAACATTACATACGTTTGCTTGTTTTGAGGGGCTCCTAAATTATAGGAAAAAGATCCTGTAGTATAGTACAAAAAAGAAATCACTAAATTGATAGAAAAACAAAAGTTATTACAGTTTAGGTTTATACAAAGAAAGTAAAAAGTACGTAACTATTTCTGTACTTAAAGTTTAAGAAGTAGGCAGACGTTAGGCAATCAAGACGTTGAGAATACAATGAAAATTCCTATCAGACCTTTCTCTTTCTCTCTCTCTCTCTCTCTCTCTCTCTCTCTCTCTCTCTCTCTCTCTCTCTCTCTCTCTCTCTCTCTCTCTCTCTCTCTCTTCTTTATCTAACTTAAGAAGTTTAAGGTTTTTTCTTCATATAAAAGAAAGAACAGAAGATAAAATAATACTGTAGAATACGACCAATGAGGTTTTGTATTATTACTTAATACTTTAATTTTTAATTGAGTAACAACAATTTATATATTGTATAGATTTAATACGTAAAATAGTTATTCATTACGTAGCTTTAAAGCATTTCATAGAAGAAGAAAAAAAATGTTCTGAAATTTTCTTTCTATCTAACAAGTAAATGTTAAAGCTACTAACGTTAGATCTTACGTGCTTACAAGAACCTTGTGTTTTCCTGCAGTTTTTACTTGGTTGATTTTCACGCATTATTAGATATTACTATAGTGAGTATGGAGTGTGAAAGTGTAAAAATAACTGTACCCTCTTTTCAGGGTGACTTGGCACCCCAGCTGTAGTTGGTGCCTGATCATAATTAAGATAACTTTAGACAAGCTTTGCCAGCAGCTTTTACTTTTGAATGAAAAGGACTTTCTTTTTCTTTTTAAATTATGTGTTATATAATAAAATATATTATACATATATAGAGAAACTAAATTAAATATCTCAATTTTCGCTACTCTTACAATATCCATTGTGTTTATGAGTGTAAATTGAAATTTTAAATAGAAACATTATGATAATAAAAGAGAGAAAGAGAGAGAAAAATATATAATAGAATGGTTTTAAAATCTTTTGGGAATTAGTGATAATATCATATAGGGATTTATTATTAATTATATTCTCATTTTGTGTTTGTAATTTAATACGACAAATCATGATAAGAGTTTAATTTTATCTCATAATATAATATTTCATTAAATTTTTACTTTTATATAATATTATATTTTATATAAAGTGTTTATCTCTTTACTATAAAGCTTGTTTAATTAATTTAAGTTCCACACACACACTTATATATACTTATATAATTATGATAATTATTTTTATGTCAGCCTCTTCGATAGAATAAGTTAGCTTATATAAGTCACATATAATATTACATACGACAATGGGGAAAAAAAAAAAAGGAATCTCTATGGATATGCAAAAGTAGGTTGCAAAATACAAAGCATTTTTATAATTGTTTTTATTTAAAAGAGCCGTGCGTATTTCTTCATATTGCATAAAATAAACAGGAATACAAACACATAGTATGACCCACTTTTATATTTCTAACTCAAAAGCTATATTTATTATAAAAAATGTAACAAAATATACAATATATCTCGTAACTTTTTATATAAAAAACTCTTATTTTTAAGATAATAATATGTTTTACCTTTAGTATGCGTTGATAAACAAACAAAAAATAGTTAATTTAAATTAAACTGAAAGAGAAAGAAAAATAAAAAGCAAACAGCTTTTTTCTCAATTTCATCTTCATTTTATTTCTCTTTAGATTAGAAGTTACTAGAGTAAAGAACGCAAGGGATAATTTATCTGATACATCTTGAGAGAGAGAGAGAGAGAGAGAGAGAGAGAGAGAGAGAGAGAGAGAGAGAGAGAGAGAAGTGTATATCTCTCGGCACCATGTGATTTCTGACTACAAGGATTATAGTGTAGTCTTTCTTTTGTTCTGCTATGCTGTGTAATGTAGTTGTGTGTGTGAGAGAGAGAGAGAGAGAGAGAGTGTGTGTGTGTGTGTGAGAGAGAGAGAGAGAGAGAGAGAGAGAGAGAGAGAGAGAGAGAGAGAGAGAGAGAGAGAGAGAATGAAAGAATGTAAGAGGTTTCCGCTCAAAACCTAAAGTAAAAGATGGCAATGGGATAGCTTCAACTTCTATCTCTCTATCTATCGAAAAAGTCATTTAACACCAATTTATTTTTAGATTTTTATTCTTCTTTTGTTATATATATTTTCTATACAACATGTAAAGAAAAAAGAAACACATCAATAAAGTTATTACGTTGTTTTAAGAAGCTAATTACTTAAATTTATGCAAATTAAGACGAACATTTTAAAATTTAATGAAATATTTGAGTAAAAACAGTAAAATATGTATCGTAACTGATTTATGTAATTAGGTTTCAATTTGATAAAAATGTCATAACAAAAAAATAATAGCACCTGTAAAGTATGCAACCAGTTGGGTAGATATACCACACTTGCTGCATAACTTCCAGGATACTTTACAGTTCAATGATCTCTCAGATGCAAAACTACAGTATGTGCCTAGTGCCTACTATAGCTTCATGTTAGATTAACTTGAAAATTTTTACAACTATTTTTTACTTATTTACGGATGTCAATTGAATGATCTAAAGTAAATAAACATGAGCACTAATAATCACCGCTGTTGTTTCGAATTACGATTTCGGACTTTATTCAAGTATAAATTCATTTTAATAAAGTAAAAAATGTTGCTATATTATTAAATATTTTTAAACAAATAGAAAATAATCACTTTTTAATTTTAAATAGTAATAAATATACTTTTTCTAGTTGATCGCTTTGAATATAGTTACTTTATTAATTTTTTTTTTTATTAACCCGAAATTATTGGGAAAGTATGATATAGTTTTTTTCCCAATGATAAAAGCTTTAAAAAATATATTAAAAAATAAAATTTATTAATCGTAAGTGCAATAAATCTTAAAATCTTAATAAAATTTTATTATGTGCTAAATACTTTGCCGTGGCAAGATTTCTCGCTTTTCTGTATCCATTATGATTATTTAAAACAAAAAATCTGGCAGAGGCAAACTTAATTTATTGAAATTCAACGTATAAATATACATTATTCATTTTATGTTTTATAGACTTTGAAAAGTATGCCAAAAGTTTTTTTTTTTTTTTTTTTTTTTTTTTTGCAATTCAATATTACCCAAATATATTTTATCACGCAATTTTACTCACGTAAAAACATTATTATGAAATAAGAAATCTAACTTTAACTTCATTCTTTATCTTATTATTACACAGATTTAGAAGGAAAGAACGTTGTGCATTGTTATACACAATGACTCAACGGTAGATAATTTACATAAAGATAGTTTTAAAAAAAGAAGAAAAGAAAAAGAAGCTATTTAAATATTTAAAAAAACAGAAAATAATGCAAAGCTAAAATTGTTGTTTCAAAAACTTGTTATATAACTTTTTACTTTTTAATGTTGATACAACTGCGAAAATATTCATTTGAATAAATAATAAAGTCTACCAGATAAATTATACTCATTCTACGAAACTTTGAGTTAGTTTGTATGTGTCCCTATTTTGTGTACCTAAGCACAACAAGACTTACTGTGAATATTATAAAGTTTAATTTCTAAAACAAAATTAGACTAAGTTTTAATTTAAAACATAAGTATTCAAAATTATATGTTAATTTCTACTTTAAAAAAAAAAGGCTAAAGAAGTGGATTTATTGTACGGTCTCAATTATGTAAATCAGGGTTTTATTATTTATACAATATTTACTTAAACTGGTGTTATCATTACTTACTTTATTACTATTTTTTTTACTAATTCTAACACTACAAAATATAAGTAATAAAAATTAATACAAACCAATCAAAATTACGTGTATTAGGTTTAGCACTTTGATTTACTACCTACATGCTAAATCTATAAATTGAGAGAATTTGTCCAAAATCCAATTGAATTTGAATTGGACTTTTTTTTTTTTTTTTTTTTTTGCTGCTCATAACCTGTAACAGAAAAATCCAAAATTTCAAGTCAAAGAAATTTTTTTTCTTCAAGATCACATGTACTTTATACATAATAGCAGAGCACCCTCGAAAAAAAGTATACTTTGTATAGCTTCTGCGTATTTATATAATATATAAGTATCATGCAAATATTTTGACTTTCATAAAAGTAAGATTTCTAATTTCATTTTCAGCAAAATAATTTTATTCTTGTTAGTTCATGCACAGCTTTAGCTTTGCATTAAATAACAAAAACCAAATGAAATCGTAATCATTCACAAATATATAATTAAATTTAAAAGTTTAGTTATTCAAGACTCTTACAATGTAATAATATTACGCTTATAATAATTCAAATAATACTGAATAAAATTTATTCGAACTGAGTTTTAAATATATAAAAATATATATAATTATTATGAAAGGCATCTACTTGAAAAAAAAATCTTTTGTATACTTGAGACAGGAGGAAAACACGTTCAAAAAGTTAAATACATAACTAAATAATTTTAAAAACATAAACATTACAGTATAAGGAAATAAAAATTGAAAATATAAAATATTTCAAGAATTCTAATTTAAAAATATATATCATTATAAATTATTATTGATTAAATATGTATACTCTTAAATGTAAATAAAAATTATTTCCTCTCTGTAAATAAATATATAAAGTTACAGTGATTTCATCTCAACACGAAATTTATGTGAATTTGCATAAACTGCGTATGCTATATATTACAATATTTAATATTCGATTAAGCATGGTAGCGTAAATCATGTTGTTTTAAATAAATAGAAAATTTCACGAAATCAATGCTCCTGTATTTTGTTTCTTTTTGATAAAAAGAGAGAGAGAGATAATTCGATGATATTGAAGTACTATCCTATCAATCACGTTTAGTTTTATAAAACTTGATATGACATGTTATTAAATTTTCAATTTGCTACAAATATTAGTTTCATTCTGTCAATAAAGGTTTAATAAAAAAAAAATGATAAAATGATAGCATAATTCAATTTTAGTTTTCAGAATTCTGAAAATTAATTCTTCTTCGTGAAAAAATTAGCTTTTGTATTAAATATGTATAAAATAATGCACTTTTGTTTTTGTTAATGTGATTTTTATCAATGCAGTAAAATGCCAAAGTTTAGTAAAAATTAATTCATTGTAATACACTTATAAAACAAAAATATATAACGTTAATTAAATAAACAAAAGTGAAAGATCGTTGAAATATAAAACCCAAAAAGAACAATTTTTCTTAACTTTTTTTTAGTGTGGCATATTTCAAAGCTTAACTTTTGTTTCTTGTTTCAAGCTGAATACAATTTAATAAAGTGTATAAAAGTTATTCAACATTTGAATTTGAAACATAAAAGTAAAACAGAGAAAAACCTTAAAAAAAGAAAGAAAAAAAAAACTTTTGAAACTTGATACTTCCCGCGGTGCAGAAAATTATCTCTCTCACTTTCTCTCCTGAGTGGTAAATTAAATTTTCAGAAGTTTTACAAGAAAACTTTGAGTAGAGAAATCATGGTAGTATTGTACACAAAAAAAGACAAAGTGTGTGAGAGAAAAGGGGATAAAAAATCTTGTTTTAGTGCATAAAGAAAATTAAATTGTACCTGTGTGCATTGTGCATCAGCAACTTAGCAATTATCTTTTCGTTCTGTTCTTTTCTCTCGTAACTTACACGTAACTTAATATTTATTAACTTTTAACATGATTAATAATAAATTCAAAGAAATATATAAAATAATATCATAATTTTTGGTGCATTTATTTTTTAATATTTATCTCAAAAAATATTCTTTAAATTAAAAAAAAAAAAAAAAAGATTTTTATGTACATAATAATATGTGAAATTAAATTTTAACAATTAGAAAAGCACAAACGATATTTACTGGCATAATTTATAAATAACGTATTTGTGTATCATCTTTAATAATAATATTAATGATAATAGGGTGTTACTTAGTGATATTTATTTCAAAACTACTTTTTTTATTAATGTATTTATTATAGAGAAAAAATGTACAATTTTTGTGATATAATTATTTTACATGCATCTACTGCAGTCAGTGATACTTCATTTGAATAAATATACATAGTATATTTATATGATATTACATTAAAGAAAAAGATTAAAATTTCATTATAACGTCTGACAAATATATACGAGTGTCTACATACGACAAAGGAAATACTTCATGAAATTAAATCTCTTGCTGCAACATCATCGTATATATGAAAACATATTCTTGTTCAGGCAACTTACGTAATTAAGCCGATGAACAAAATATAATTTCATTTAAAAATAAAACTATACTTTACAGTTTGTTCAGTAAAGTATAGTGAGGCTCCTTAACAATGATTAGCTGACCTAACAAAAATAGTCATATTCATTGGTTAATCTTGTTTTTTGAGCCGATAAAATAGACTTTTTTTAAAGTTTTATTCATTCTTATCAGGTCTATAGTTTTAAACGAAGAAATAACAATGATTAACCATTAATATAAACATCGTAAACAGGTAGTGACGTCGTGATCAGGTGTTCTGAACAAAGGAAAAATATCAAAGCTGGCTCAATATTTGTGCATAGTTTGCAGAACCAACTTTTGAATGTTTATTTTTATGTTTCAGTTGCTCCACTATGGGCTCGCATTCTTGGTAGTAATTTACCTTTATCAGCTGGTAATTCATATCAGATGGCCTGTCAATCATCAGGTTCACGTCCAGCAGCAAGCATCGGATGGTGGTTGGGAAACGAACTACTCTCCTCAACACGACAAACAGTAAGTCAAATAATTTTATAAACGTAGATATATACATAGTATTTTTTTTTAATATATATATATCATATCTATATATATTATATATATATATATATATATATATATATATATATATATATATATATATATATATATATATATATATATATATATATATATTATTCAGTAATATATTTGAGGTAAAATGTAATATTTATATAGCTTGAAATATTCATATGAATTTGTATATATATATATATATTTTTGTATGTTTTCAAATATGTTTTCATTAAATCCATGGCCAAAATTTACATACCAAAATATAAACCTGAAAATCTGTACATCATGTGGTTTTACATGAAACTGTGATAATTTTTTATTTATTTCATAAATTATAATTAAAATAGTAATAAAGTCAATATTTGAAATAGAGAAATTATTGTCAAAAATGTATATTAAAACTAGTTAGTTTTTTTCAACTATTTTATTATTATTATTATCATTAATATTAATTTAAAGAACTTTCTCAAAGAATAGAAACTTTACTAACTTAAATTAATATAGTTAGTAGAATACAATTTCCTTTACGTTGAAACTAAAAAGAAAACTACACCAAGGGAAAATTTTATTTTTAAAGTAAGAAAATTTTAAAACAATGAGTTCCGGAAATTATTTTAAACTTTTTGATACAAGAACATGTAAAGCGCGTCATGTATAAGGCTTTACAGAACGTAAGAAACTCTTAGCTATGGTTTTAAACAATCTCTTAATGATATCGCGCAGTGGCCATATTGGCGCATTGGCTTCAATTTCCTATACAAGAACCTTATGTCCTATTATACCGTAATCTTTACTAGAATTTAATAGAAAAGTCAACACATTATTACCAATTGAGCTTATTTTTTTGCACACTAGTTTTTTTTAATAGAGGGATTCAAATATGTTAGTAGTTCCCAGCACATTTTTTTAAAAACTGAAATAATTTCTAAATGTTAAGCCTTAATGTTTAATAAGGTTTATTAGAGGTATTTTGTTCTTTTGATTTCAAAAGTATCTAACACAATAATATGAGCTTTATATTAATACAAAATTTGATTGCTGTTAATTTTTAAATTCTGGAGATTTAAGACCATTTTAAAAAAAGTTCCAAAAAAAAAAAAAAAAAAAAAAAATTCATGCTGACTTTTTTTTTTAACTGTATCTACTTACTTAAGCATTTCTCATAATAAGGAAGACCACATATGGCTAAAATTATTATGTAACTGAAAAATACGTAATATTACTTTTTTTCATCTTCTTCACATGGAAAAAAAAAACTTTAACAATAAACTAAAACTAAAAGGAATCGTTTGTTAAAAATAAAAAAAGTTTCATAAAATAAATTTTTGATGAGATTTTTTTTTCTACTTTCACTTTTTTATTTGCTCCCCTTTCTTTACAAAAAAGCACTTCAAATTTTTTTAGTAATACATTGAGAAAATGTATACAAGTAAAATTCATTTGCTGCTATAAAAAAAGGAAGAAGTTTTTTTAGTAAGAACTCTTGACGTTTAGCATCTTGATTACTTTTACAAGGACTTTAATAATTTATTTATGTAACAAAAAATACTTTTTTTTCAATTTACTTATAAGGAAAAAAATCTTAATGAAGTAATTCTATTTCGTTTTTTTTCTTCTTTTTTTTTAACACGTTTCTAATTTATACATATAGATGCTTTCAATTTTTCATTAAAAGATTTTTTGTTGACTTTATTTACTACAAAGCTCTTTCTTACAATTTATCAGCAACGGTGAAGTTAATTTGATTTCACTCTTTCCTGTTACCTAAAATTTTACATGACTGCTTCTTGGAAATATTTTAGTTATGGAAGTATCATGTTATAAAATCATATACTTTTATGTGCGCCATTTACAAGAATATTTATATACTGTATGTTCTCTTATTCACGAAATGCATTAGATTTTTGTTTATTATTGAAAACTTATACAGCGATTAAATTTTTCATGTGATGCTTTTATTACAAAAAAACGAATTTGATCCCTTAACTTTGCAACAATCAACAATCAGAGGTATCTCAAAACAGTTCACCAAAACAGTTCAACTCATTCATTTCTATTAAATCTCATATTGTTGTTTTTATACTGTTACGTGATATAGAACTTATTCTCATTGGTTTTATTTTGAAATTTTAACGTTCAAAATACGAAGAAATATATTGAAATATATTACACCACGCCAAATATTGAATTACTATTTTTTTGACACTTTAAACTGAAACAAAATGGATAATAATATATATTTCTTATCAAAGTGTTATATAAATCTGACACTTAAAATGATATCAAATTTATGTATGAAGAAGTAATTAAACTTTCAAAATCTCGGTAAAGCAATTCTCTGAATTGTCTCGTCGTTATAATAAACGATTTTAGTTTTAAAGTCACGCATAAAATTCCTTTCTAATATATTAACTTGTGTCAAGTTTTGTTACATAAATATTCTGTTACAAATTATACATAAAATTTTAACGTTAACATTCATTAATCTTTGGTAAGATGATTTAAACTTCATATTCTAATTTTGATAAACTGGACATTAGTCATTTTCATGCCTCACTTTACTAACGCACTGGACAAAATAATTTAAAATGTCATCGCACATGCGCAATAAAATCTTTTGAATTAAACTTACATAAGTTAGTTGGAGTATTCTATAGTTCATTCCCCTTATATAATTATTAAAAAAATTACGTTAAGCAAAAAATTTATTAATAAATATAAAGAAATTATACTCATATAAATATGTGGACTGAATATTATTATATATTTGACAAATGTTGTTATAAATTTTAGTCACTCGAAATGATTTGAAGCTTGAATGAATAATTAAGCATTAGGGAATAAAAACCAACCATCGATTTTAATTCTTTCTTTGGGTTGTCATAATATAATAAAAAAAATCTACTAAGTTTTAGTAATTATTCTTTAATTTTTATTTATAATAATAATAATAATGGTTTTTGTAACAGGCCAAAACAGGTACAAACCCACTTACATGGTCCTCTGACTTTCTTAAAAAAAAATTGCAATAGTCATTGCAATAGTATTTATGATGTAAAAAATAAGTGAAATTTAGATTTCTTGATAATTCGATAGACATGTAAATGATATAATAATGAGGAAGTTTCCATAAAGTTAAGACCTTGTTTTGAGCACATTTTTAGAAAGAGTATAAATAGTAGATTCCATTGAAGTCAATATTTACCTTTATTAATTACATTTCAGCGATTAATTCCCCTCTAAAAAGTGCCTACCACGCCCCCCCTAGAAGACCCTTACGTTCGTCTTTTGCAAATTTTAAAGCACGAATATCAAAATATGTTCAAAATTAACGTTAATTTTGAAATTTGCGCGTTAGGGTTATTACGAGACCACAAAAGGTACAAAATTCACTACCGTGATTCTCTACGTCATTTTTTTTAATAACTTAGTTGACAGTTTAATAGTTAACAAGTATACAAAAAGTTTTAACGATAATTTAAGTAATGGATATTAATGTATAACTCTTGTATGTAATTATGATAATTAATAAAGTTAGTATATTTGATAATTGAATGGAATAGTAGCAGTATATTTTATTTTATTAGTAACATTATATCAGTATAAAACAAAGTAATCATAACTTTTATTAGCATCATTATTTTCAATATTCAATTACAATAAAAAATTTACATATCAAAGAATATACTTGTTAAAACAATTTGTTATTTAAATATATATATTATAATTAATTATTTATTAGAATTGGTGTAAAATAGGTATGAAATATAAATTAATAGGTATAGCAAATTATATGGTTAATATTATGAAAATAAAAAAGTTACACTAAAAAACAACACTTTATTTGTAATTGAGTAATCAGATTTTGTAAAAAGATTAATATTTTCCCCTATTATACACATAATACATACTTTTTAATTGCATTATCATTATTTCTAAAGGTATAAAATGGAATTCATATACTTAAAGTCATAGACCACATAAAACAACATGTACTTTTAAATGAATAAAAACGAAATGGGACCTTCAAAACTGATGACAATTTTTACCAGAATGTTAATATAGTCCCACGAGAGAGCGTGAAAATACTGTTAAGTATGCAATTTGGTTGACTATTCATATTTCTGATGTCAGAAACATGCAAAAATTAGGAACATATGTTGTACGGGTTGCATAAATCTAAATTTTCTGATCACTGCTATGGAGCTACAGTTGGGGTTTGAGACAACCTAAAGTTATTTATGAAAGTCCCATCAAGTGTTTTGTGATATAAATCGTTATGTTTTCTTCTGGTCTATTCCTTTAAAGTAGTAATTAAATACTATAAATATCATGTAAGCTATAATACAAAATGGATATAATAAATATCATTTTAATCATCATTAAAACTTCATTGATGTTTGTATAAATTGTGTTTCAGACGAGCACAGATGGTAACGTGACAACTAGTACTTTGACGTTGATTCCACGACGAGAGGATGGTAGCAAAATTATAATGTGTCGAGCTTCAAATCCACATCTTCCTGCCAAACCAATAGAAGCACGCTGGCAGCTGGAAGTACATTGTAAATGCAAAACCCTCCCTTTATTTTATATTCCTAACGCTTATATATATCAATGATGTTCAGGTGTTTTTGGCCGTATTAAATTAGTTTGTTTATCTAAATTACAATTTCATGCAGGCTACTTATTTCATGCAGATTTCATTTCAAATTTCAAACATTCCATTTATTCATTCTATTTAAACAACATGTATAAGTGAACAAATAAATATAGGACAAAATACTAGAACAGTATCGATATTATACATCACGTTTTTGTCCCTTATTAGTTTTGACCATTCATTTTACTATAGAGAATAAGAAACTCGTATTTCGTATAGAAATGATACGTAAAATATAACTTTTAAATCTTTTATAGTATTATTCTAACTTAACAACATGCCAAGTTGACTATACTATAACAATCAAAAAGTTATGTACAATTTTCATTTTAAGCATTTCTCTTGACATTTAAAATGAATGATTACTTTTTAATAAACGTATTATAAAACTGTATAAGGGACAAAACTTTGTAGTATTACTGTTTTTTATTTTTTTTAATGATGGACAAAAAAAAAATCAATAATAAAATAATACGTTATAAATTTAATATAAGATACTTGAAGTCTGCAGAATCTGTTTCAAACTTTCATAACATGAAAATTGCTTCCAAAAAAAGCTACAGTATGCTAAATTTCCAAAACGATAGCTTAAATTACATCCAATTTATGAGACAAATTTTAGACTGTATATCTCTTTCTGGAAATTCTTTCCAACTGTCAAGAAACTTTACACTTAAAATGAGTCCCGAATGTTTAAAACTTTTGATTGAAAATTGTAATTCATTGCAATACTTCTTTTGTAGAAAGGAAAGAGATTATAAATTTTCAAATATTAATTATGTATGATAGAATATTGATAAACTCAATATAATTTCATTAAAATAGATATTAATATTTCTCATTAATCTTTATACCATGGTGATAATATTACTAATTATATTAAAGGAGTTTTTCCTCATTTTATTGATGTCATAACTGGTGAAATTTAGAATTTAGAATTTTATTTTCCCCGTACATATTTCAAATTTAACTTTAAAAAAAACGATATATTTATAATAAATTGAGTTTGTAAATAACGCAGTAGGTAATTTGAGTATTTTATAACTGTAAAAATAGTCCCACAATTTAATTAAAATACGAGTCAAACCACATGTTGTAAATTTTAATACTTAAATTTCATTGCACCTCTTTTTTTATACCACTGTTATATATAACTGAAATTTTATCTATGGTTAATATATAAATATAACTCAACAAAAGATAATTTTAATCAAAATCATTACGCTATAATTTATATTTGGTAGTAACTTTAAAAATCTGTGCTTTTACGATACATGATATGATAAAAATAATAAAGTACAATGTTTTTATACGATAGATTTTATACTACGATATATTGAAATACTTACAAAGATACTTTGACAACAAACTTTAATGTTTACATTCTCAATTTTATTGTGCTTCTTGTGATTATTTATTAACACTTGTTCCACAACCATACGTAAAACTTTAAGAATTGCAAAAATGTATTTTTCTAATATTTTATTGATTAAAATTTGCTAAAGTGGTTTTATGATTGTACAGACTACAGACACTGTGATATAAAATTGTAATAACTTTACTTGTTTAAATAACAATTATTAATATGGTGCATTACATTAATTATTATTAGTCAATTATGTGCTAACTTGAATTTATTGTGAAATATTCTGAAAAGATAAAACATTGTTTAATACAATATATCAGAGAACCATGCAAGTGGGTTTTTATACCTTTTGTGGTTTGTCAATAAAAAATATTTATTACTATTAATAATAATGAAAGTCTATCTCTATGAATGCATTGTAAGTGCATAAGGAAATAGAATAAAACTTTATTATGACAGTATCTGTAAGTAATAAATAAAGTAATGTAATAAAAAAGTTACTTCTAAGTAAGTACTGCTTGTAAATTGAAATGTTATACCTTTGTTTACTTGAGCTTAAAGTCGATTTGTAAAGCACAAAATTTCCAAACAATATTGATATTGCGCTTTCTACCTTTACACAAAACAAAATAATATTTTATTTATTCCCAGACGTTCCCGACGCCCTCGTAAAGCTTGGAGCTCCTCTCAATTCCAGTCACGTGGTCGAGGGTGCTGATGTTTACCTGGAATGTCAAGTGCAAGCTAACCCTTGGGTGCATCGCATCAGCTGGAAATTTGAGGTAAAAACAGATTATCTTTGTAAATATTTAACTTTTTTTTATCATCAGTAAACATCAATTTACTTAAATTTTAATATCCGGTCTTACGAGTTTAAGACAATGATATTACAGACATTTTGTTATCTTACACTGTATTGGAAGTTATTTACAAGCCCTCTTTCCTTTGTTCTGAAATACACACACATAAATACAACTGACTAAGATTATCTATGGTTTGCGCATTTTTGGGAGTATAAAAAACAGAGATTGCGAATAAATTGAAAATTTAAAACTGTTTAGTTTTGCTATTCTTTTTCTTTCTAAAATTCAAATCATGTATTTGAAAACTTAAAATAAATAAAAAAGAAAATATTATAGAGACTAAAGAAAATTCTATAGCATAGAATACACTATTATTCATCTTATCATTGTATTTTGTTCATAAATTGAATTTAAAGATAAATTAAAAAAGTTGACACTTAATAAAAATATATACCTCAACAAAGTTTACTTGGACACTAATATTATGAAAATCATTATTACTTGTAACATTTAATGCATTGTCTTTCATTAGTGAAAAAACAATTTTTCTTTGCTCTTTGATTGCTGCAAACCAAGGATTAGTTTAGAAACATCATTTATCAAATTGATTTTTTTAGTAAATTTAATAAGTGTGAAAATAAGGATAAAGAATCATGACGTGAAAAGAATTCATTTAAAAATTGTTCAACAACAGAAAATGTAATTAAATGAAACATTTATTTTGATTTATTTCTACAGTATTAGAAAGCTGTCAATTTATAAAGCTTTAGTGTACTATATATTTGTATTGTTTAGGTGTTGATGAGCGAAAAATTGGAAAAATTGACACACAGAGAGAAAGAGAGTAGGGAGAATGTAAATAGCAGAAATTTTTGTCACATTTTTTCATTAGTTTAATTACAAATTTAAACACCTTTATACAAAATTAAAATTCATTCTAAATTACTTATAAACAATAATATAAAAAAAAAGTTTACAAAATATTGTAAAATGCATAAAATAAGTCAGAAAAACAACCTACCCCCGTAAGCTGCGACACTAACTAACTAGTTAAACCGTAGTTAAGTTGTTATTTTGATTGTTGCAACAATTAAAAAAAGATAACTAAGGTTTAACTAGAGGTTGCAGCTTACAGCCCCTAGTACAGTACAGTAAAAAGTTATATAATAAAATAAACAGAAAATATATAGCATGAACTTCATTATTTATATTAACATGCATGTTACTGACAATATTAATAATGAAAATATCAATAAATGTAAAGTAGCTCGTTGTACGTTCCCATATAATCATTCGTGTTTTTTAAATTAATTTTTATCAGTTAACTTCCTCATTTATTTTACCACATTTTGTTGTATAATACTAATTAATTGGACATTATTGACCTATTTAATAACTCATTACCATTCAATACTGCACATTATCTTTGTTTATATATTCATGATTTTTCAAATATTAAATGTATGAAAAAATTTCATTCTGTAATATCAACTCAATATGATGAAATATTTTCTATCAATTTTAAAATAAATTTGATATCTGTATTATTGATTTACAATAATATTTTTACTTTAAATTTCCCTTCTCAATTTGTTAATGAAGATGTGTAAAATGAAAATATAATATACGATAAAAAGTATTGATTATCTGTTTTTAATTACTAACATCGTGGTGTGATTTTATTGTCCTTGTCAGCATGTTTAAGATGAACGATAACAAAATAAAATAATTTTGATAGTATTTTTATTTTTAGTATATGATAAAAAATAAACTGACTTCATCATAATGATGCAAAAAAATGTTATAAAATAATCAAAGATTTTGTATATAAATTAAGAATTTTATAACTTTCTATTGGAATATATTAAACTTTAAAAATTACAGTATTTAGAGAAAACTCATTTATTGCTGCTATTTATCATTACAATAAATGATAATAGCGAAAAATGTCATTTGAATACGTATGTTATTAAAAATTATGTATTTTATCTTTTAACCCTTTTCTCTGTCTCTCTCTTTCTCTTTCTTAATATATAATTCCATTTCAATTTATATTCAATCAATACCATTGATCAAAGTCCTTCAAAATGCAATTTGAAAAGATTTGTGCATAAAACTTACTTAACTTTATCTCAACAGACAATTTTTTTATTTGTATAATATATATTACTAAAGCAATCAAAGTTTAAAATAGGAAAATGTAATAAAATTTGAACTTTTCTCCAAATACATTAAATTTTATTGTAACTTATTTCAAATTTGTAGCACTTAACATTAATTAAATCAAAAAACTATGTCATAACAAGTAGGGGTAAAAAAAAAAAAAAAAAAAAAAAAAAAATCATAAAATATAATGTTTAATAATTTTAACAAAAACCATTTCATATCAAATGACATATATAATTTTTATCTTGTCTATTTTTACCTGTGATAACATAAAATTTCACCCTACACATTTTTTATATATATATATATATAATATTCAATTGTTATTGGAATAAACAATAAGAGTTCTTTGTTAAACCTTTAATCAATAAAAATATATTACAATAATTGTTATGTTTAATTATATGACGCATTGTACTGTGAAATTATGTGAAGTAATTAACTTTGAAATACACGTCAGTTCTATTCATCAAAATAAATAAATGAATTTTATATTTAAATCTCCAATTTATTCCTTTTTTATTTTTTTATTTTAGCATGTCATATTGTTGAAATTGTAACTCTTCACAATTGACAATACAACATGTATTATGTAATTATTGTTTATTATTAATATTATCAAATTATACTTCCAAAAAAATAGTGAATTGTGTGCTATTGAATGTACAGTATAAAAACACAAATATATTGCAGGGATTATAATTAATTTACATTATTCTCTTAATTTAAAATTATTGTTACAAACATATAATATATATTTGGTATCATCATATTTGACTAATTAAAATTTTTCACTAGTCTTGTTAGTAAAATGATGATTTAATTTGAGCTTACACGTGCATTAACATAATTAAATTTATTTTTAAATATATATATTTTTAATATTAATATAATCATTAATACTAATATTGATATCATTATAAAATAATGTTAAATGTATAAAATATATTTTATAAAAATAATATATGATATATATATATATATATATATATATATATATATATATATATATATATATATATATATATATATATAATTTTAAATTTTATTATTATAAATTATATCCATAATTATTAATTGTTAAAAGAGATAACGCTGTCAACGCTGTTTGTAAAGTTCATGATTAGAACACAAAAGTAGAAATAAACGAGCATCCAAAGCATCTTTTTAACTGAGATTACACATTTTGTGATTCAAACAAAACTACAATTGTTATATTATATATTACAGACAACAAATTTGGATTATGTATTTCAATATTAACACTGAGTTAATTTTTTCTTCTCAGGGTACACCACTGTTCAGTAACGCAAGTGCAGGTACCTTGGTTAGCAACCAGACTCTTGTACTTCAGCATGTAAACCGACAACGTGCAGGACGTTACTCCTGCGTTGCAAGCAATCCCGAGGGAGAAGCGGAGAGCGTCCCTCTTAGACTAGAAGTGCATTGTAAGTTAACAGAACATTTTGTTTTTTAATTAAGTTTGAGTTTGATATTATTTTTACAATTTTTATGTTTTTTTATAGTTCCTCCACAATGTAGTGCAAATCAGCAACGTGTATACGGTCTTGCGAGGTTCGAATCAGCCAATGTTTCTTGTGAACTTGAAGCATCACCAGCTGCATCACAGGTTATTGAAATATCCATTTAATAACAATGAACTTATTTTACATTATGCGTCTTACGTACTTTATTTATACTCACATTTAATATTCTAATCCAAAGCATAATATGTAATGATGTATCAAGTTATCTGAAAGTTCCATGTTGATTAAAGGTGCGGTGGGTATTCAATGGCTCCGCGGAGGGGTCTTGGAGGGAGCTAGAGGCAGGTGTGGTACGCACTGCCACGCAGAATGCCCTGGTTCGCTCCATATTGGAGTATGCACCTGCAGCCGAGAATGACTTCGGCTCGTTATTATGCTGGGGTCGCAATGTTCTTGGTACTCAACGTGTGCCTTGCGTCTTCCACATTGTCCCAGCAGGTATGTACCCGATCACAAAAACAAGTATTTTTAAATTAGTTTACTAAAGGATTAAAATGATTTTTATTTAATAGCATTCATGCCATGGTCAAACCTCCTTCCATACCTCCAGTATACTTGTAAGACAGATTGACCATGGCATGTACAATATATGTAAATATAATCTTTATAATCATATCTTTGAGATTATAACAGAAAATCTTAATTAACTTTACTGAAATTATGTTTATAAAAAGTTTAACTTTCAATTTCAGGTCGACCTGACCCTCCTCGTCACTGTGCTGTAACGGAACTGGCCGCTAACTCGTTGCAAGTGTCATGTACGCCAGGATTTGACGGTGGTTTGCCACAACACTTTGGTCTCGAGGTTTTCTCTGCAAGTCGTACTGTAGCCCTAGCATCTGACCGCAGACCTGAGTTCCGAGTGTCGGGACTGGAGCCCGGCAGTTTGTATCGACTTGCGGTGTTTGCTGCTAATGCCAAGGGTCGCAGTGAGCCATCTCTCTTGCAGGCAGAGACCCTGGGGGCCGTGCAAGGCGCAGAAAGCAAAGGTTACTTTTAGTTCATTTTTTTCCCTCCTATTTATATTATATAAAAATAAAAATGTTAAAAGTATTTTTTGTTCTCTTCGACAGTACTTACTAAAAAAAGCCTGTATTTTGATGATTATTAACTTATTAATTCAAATCATTGTACACTTAACTATACGTAAATATAATTCTATGTTCACAGCTCATCAAGGTGGCACGAGTAACTTGCCTACTAATGCATTATGGAGTATTGTGGCTGTAGGTGTAGCTGCTGGATTGTTAATTCTTGTGGTGCTCATTATAATTGTCATTATTTGGAGAAGAATTGGTAAATCACGAAGTCGAGAGCAAGGAACTGAAGGAGAATCTACTGCTTCTGAGGTCAGTTCTATTAAATATAACTTAACAATAATATTTATATTTTCTGTGACTATTTTTTTTAATTAATATGATGATGTGTTTTTTTAACTACAGGCATGCTCGATGACTGAGAAGGCAGCGAGTGCAAGCAAACTGTTACTTTCCTCACCCCACGTTCAGTTACCACCAGAGGATGATACTAACCCTGATGTGATTCCTCTCAAACCTGATACACCAGGCACAGGAGAGTGGCCTGCATCGTGGCGGCCAGCAACTATAGTGGCTCCTCACATGGCAACTCATGTGTCATCTCTCGTAGGTCCACCTCACGTCGTGGCGTGTCCACAGCCTCTCATAGCGTCAGCAGAACTAACATGTTCTGTTGCATCCCTCCAAAGATCGACACCTCCACCGAGGTACTGCCTTCAGGTGAGATATTTAATATTCTCGCCTTTAAATTTTATTAAGTATTTATAGATATAGGTTATATTATATATATAGGTTATAGGTATAGATAATTTAAAAAGATGAATCATACATATATACGTGATCCTTACATTAATAGTCTTGCACGAACTGTTAATTTTAAATATTGACTAAATAAATTATATCTAAGCAATCAATTATTTTAATGCGTTGTACAAACTATACCATAGTTGAACAAAACTTGAGTACTGTTCATTTTTAACCTCTTAAATTTGTTAAAAAAATACATAATCATTTGTACAAAAATTTCGTTTGCGTGTAATTTGTGTATACAAGGGTCATTGTGTGTATACATTATATAATATTTTGAATTTTAAATTACAGGAAGAAGTAACAGTATTGCCAAGTTCTCCCAGTACGGCAAATCGACCGAGTGGGCCAAAAGAAAGTGCCGTCTAGTCCGCCCAACATCGTTAACAGGCCTCAAAAAACCACATCATTACACCCAACAAAAATTTTGATCTCAAATCCTTTATATGATAGCTAATCAATCTTTATATTTAATTGTTGTATTTTGTAAAAATAACGAGTGTTTACCATACCACAATTTTCCAGTACAAAATGCTTCCCTAAGACTTTCTATTAAATTATTGAAACTAATGAAATTCATATAATAATTGTCTACAGTAAATTTTTCATTTAGTATACAAAACATTCCAAAAGACCTGAATATATCTAGTCATTGTTGGGGAAAGATGTTGAGAGGCCTGTATCGTTTTGACTTGCTCAACAATCGGTGAGTTTTATTTTATTGTTTTTGCATTGAATTAAATATTTAACTTACATCCAATGAGGAAGACCAAATTAGTTTAGGGGGTAAATTTATTGCATATTTCTCATGCAATATTTTATATTCTACGCATATTTTCTCAGGATATGCATTTTTGTAATTTTTAAGTTTATAGTAAGTATTTTTAATTAATTTTTGAAAGACACGAAATGACGTCATGGGTGTCAATTTTTCCTATGCCCACATGCATAAGTTGATACGCATGTGAGCATGTGACGTTATTTTTCAATGTTCAAATTTTATTTTAAAATACTTGATGAACTCAAAAATTAGAAACTTGCAAAATAATCAAAACAGGACCATGTCCTTTTTTATAATATAAAATAAAATTACCGTCTTTATTATCATTAAAATTTAATTAGTTTTCCTCATTAATAAATAATTAGTTACTCTAGGCTATGAAAACATTTGTGAAACACAAAACAAATCTGTGTTTTGTTTCTGTTTCAATGTTGCATTTTTAAATTTTAAACTTCAAAAATACTTGTATATATAAAAAAAGTTTGCAGTCTTTGAGTGCAAAATTTTTTATATTTCTTTAAATTTAATTATTATTTTTGCAGATGCTGATTTGGGCTCACATTTGAATTACTGCGAGCATACCACCGGCCTATAGTGATCATCATACAACATAAAAAAAATGCTCCTTTTTATATTATATAAACTTGTGATTTTTAAATTTAAAAATAATAACAATTCATATTAAAAGTGTTGATATTTTATGTATACTACAAATTTTTAATAAATAAATAAATAAAAAATACTGTTTATTTAAAATTTTATACTGTAAATAATAAAACAATGAATTTAACCTGAAAAACTATTGTACATAGATGTGGAAATATTTGAAAATAAATAATAAAAAATTAAAAAAACACGTTATGATGGTATATTTGACAATAATAAAAACATTTCAAAAGCATCAATGAAATTTTCATTTTTTTATTCTTCTTCATTTGATGATGGACCATTGCATAAATCCTTACGACACATTTTAGCTACTTTTCTTGGTGTATCAGTTTTATTTGGTGCATCTTGACATTTTGGGACATCTACTTCACGTATTAGTTCATCTGGGAAGCTACAATACCGTAGTGTACGTGCTTGAGTAACATTTCTCTCATTCACTGAAAATAAATTAAAATAAAATCTTATCAGCTATACTTTTTAAATTAAATAATTTATTTATAGTCACGTTTCAGTTTATAAATAAAACTTTTCTTTATGATATTTTTAATGATGTATGTATTGGAAAAGTATAGTAATAAAAAATTAATGAGTACAATAAAAGAGGTTATTACTTTTTCACTAAAAAAAATCTATATTATTATCATAAGGCATTAAAAAAGTACTTTTAACTTGTAAGAATGCGTTGAAAAAAATTGCAAATATAAATAACTTTTTTTTAAATCACATCAGACTTAATTGTATACTATTTTAATTCTGAGTTATAAGGATTTAAAAAATTGTGCTACGATTACTAATAATTCTAAATCTGATTATTTAAAATTTGAAAAAGAAAACAATTTCTATCTCAAATTTGTATTTTATCTTTCAGTAGAAATATTTACAAATAGATGTTTCAAATTATAATTACCAACACAAGTAGATTCAATGGCAATAGTGACGCAACTCTCAGCGCCAGGACAATCCTTCTTCATCGACTCCTCCGGTTTAAATTTCTCATCTTCCTTACTGAGGCATGCAGGTGATTTTTGAGAATCACATTCGTAACATTTCAGACCAAAACCTTTATAAAAAAAATAAACGTTATAGTAACTTAATTAAGCGATGTACTTCTAATCTCTGAGATTTAAAATATCAAAATAAATTATCGTTGATAATAAAAGATAAAAAGTTTTAAAACAAAAGTGTAAGATAAATTACAAAAGCATCAAGTTTTTAAATTATTGTGTTACCTTCTTTAACAAACAGGATTTTATATAAAATAATAAAATACATATATTATTCTTTGTCAGACATGATATAAAATAAAAGATGTAGAAAATAATTACCTGAATAAACGATGGCCATCAAAACAACCAAAAAAATGAAGGACTTCATTTCGTATAGCTGAAATATGAGATACTGAATATTACATTAAAATATTGTAATAAATTAAACATGTTTCAAATTTTGTTATATATCAAAGCACAAAGCAGACTTACGTTTTCCTTGTAACTTAAGTTGCACGATCTCAAGCGTTCAGAAGACAAACTGCAATTAATGCTTCTCTCTTGAACTTCAACGTTTGAAACTTGATACGTACTAGTTGATACTAGTTTTATTTACATTTCATTATAAGCTCGCTAATTTTGCGAGCAACGGCCTCATCTGTTCTTATATAAACAACTATATTTAACAAACTAATTTAATTATATATATAGCTAATAATATATATGTATATATACTTTGGAAATAAGTTTTTAGCACATTAGGATGCAGACGCCTATTCTATATGCGATTGTTCTCTTGTTCTCTCCTTAAACGAGAACTAGGAAATACATAATTATACAATAATATATATATATATATATATATATATATATATATATATATATATATATATATATATATATATATATATATATATATATATTATATATAACGCACCTCCTATACCTATATTGTTATAAACCACAATCACCTTCTTTTAGCATCCTCAATATATAATAAATAATGGTAGTGGTCACTGGTCAGGGCCCCTTTATAATTTTTTATTCAGCTTAGGTATATCGTCATGTTAAATGTAAATCAAAGAGCATTTTGTTTTTATAGGGTAAAAAAGCAAGTTTTATTTGTAGAAAATATTTTATTTCCCTTATCTTCCTTTGTATTGATAGCTTACAAATATTATATTGAATTATGGACAAAAATATTATCGCTTGTAGTCAATGTAGTCTCTATGTATATGATTATAATATAACCTATTATTTCCCTCAACTCGTAGTATTCATTGCGTGTGATTTAACAAATGATCGCACTAGGTACAAATTTTTACAGTATTAAGAAGTGAGAGAATTCTATATTATCAGAAATATCACAAAATCGGCAACTAATATTAAAAATAATAATAATAATAATAATAATAAAATTATTTACTCCAAAATGCTATAATATTTTAATAGCAAATAAAGATATAATACTGAGTAAAATTAGTGCACTGATTTTGCTGCACGTATTGCAGAGATTTTCTGAACATATTTCGCAAAACTCAACTTGTCCTTGTCCTTTAGACATAATGCTAGCTGCCAAGACGCCGCACGTTGATCCTTCTGTTAGCTCGCTACAACCTCGGAATACAGCTTTTTCTTTGTCATCTAAAAAATAATAATAATTATATAAAAAATAAATCAAAATGCAAGGATTTTTTTTTTTTTTTTTTTTTTTTGCGTGTAATTAGCAAATGTGATGGGAACGTAATTTTTTAAAACCCATTGAAAAATTTAATGTATTTTAATTATATTCAGTATTAATGAGCACTTGATTTGTCTTCCCACCTCTTTATGAAAATAACGAAAGAAATACAATAATCAAACTATTTTTAAATTAACCTAGTGAATCCACAATTTGGCTTTTAAAAAAATGAATAAGGTATAAATATAAATAAATATAATTTATTTTGCTGTCTTACTTTCATTTTTGATGATGAGTTTGATGCAAAAAGTTCCACCACAAGTGACTGCTGTTTTATTTTGCAGGAACGTCTCACCACAGCCCTTTTCCTCTGAATTGCAATCGTAACAGTCCAGTGCGTAACCTAACATGAAATCACCATTAGCTGGGTAGCACCCACGGATAAACAGGCGATATATAGCACCATTGAAGCAAAAGGGCTTCAAGCGATCGAGTTTCTTATTGTCTTTTTTTTTTTTTTTTTTTTTTTTTTTTCTCTCTTAATTTAATTGAGTTAGCTGTCACAAATGTATTGATTTTACATATTCAGTTAAACTGTCAGGCAAGATTTTTCCTAACTTTATAAATCACAGTTTTCTCCTTTCAACATATCTCAATACAAAAAAATACAGAAATAACAGAGAACAATATATATTCATCATTCTTGACAAAAAGGATTAAAAAGAGAAAAATGTGTATATTTAACATAATTATGGAGCGTGGGATATGAAAGGATCAATAAATATAATAATTTTATATTTTAGACTAAAATTTATACGTTGTCGCATAATCAATTCTGATAAGATGATAGTAAAATATAAGTAATAATAAAAAAGTTTGCTAATTAGAAAAAAAAAATACTTACTGCTTGCAATGATCATTAGGATGAGTAGTAGTTTCATTTTGTGTATCTAAAAATCAATAAAAATAACATTGACATTCATTTTATACTTATATCAGAAAATATGGATAACAATTAAGAAATAAAACCATGTATATATAGCAACATTAAAATTTAAAAATTTACTTGCGATTGTCGCACTTATATTAATTCTTTATGGTACTTACAAATCAGAAAATATTATTTAAAAAAACAATTAACAAAAATCACTGTAATGTGTTGAGAATAATAATGACAGTAAAATAAAATTGTTACGCACTTATAATGTCAATAGAAAAATAAAAAGTCACACTTCGGAACATAAAATGCTTTATTATATGTATAGGAATTTATTACTCAGAGGAAACACTTCCTTTACCTTCATGATAAACTAAACAGCGGTGACGTATGTAATATAAAATTATAGGTCATTGTAGCCGAGATAAGAAAAAGAATTACAATGATGAATGATGTCGAGACAGCTAGTATAACGACAAAATATTGACTGAATTGCTTCTTCTTTTCTGTGTGTGATGTGTTGCGCATATAAAGAAAACAACTTCTTTTTAATGAGAAATCTTTCTTATTAAAATGAATGATTATATAATAGCGCCCCAGTACCCATCTGCAAATGGAACATCATTATTTATTCACCGCCAGCGCAACGCGATCATTACAATTAAGATTAAGTCATTTCTGATGCGTTCAGTTATATACCATTATATACATATCTTGCTAGCAAACTACAGGCAGCAAAAAGAATGAAGTTTGGTTGCTCTACTTTCAGTAAACTTGCATCACTGCATATCAGTCTGATAATGCATCCCTCGCTCACCCCCTGCACTGAGACCAGTTTATTTTTGGCTACAGATGAGCCGCGTATCTCACCGGGAGCAGACGCGAGGAAGCAAAATTAGTTCACATTATGATAGCATTGCACACATTCCTCTAAAAGAGAAAGTCATAAACATTATCATATATAAATATCACCAGAAGATGCAAATGTGTTTTTTTCTTTCTTCTCCTTTATCTTCTTCTCTCGCTCTCTCTCTCTCTTTCTCTCTCTCTGTCTCTCTATTTTATTTGTTATTTTTAAAAAACTGACCACAAGCTATAATAATATGCTGTAAATTTAGCGCAATTTTATGGATGGTAAAATATATTATCACAATCGTGTGTACAATACATTCTCGTTTATAAATGTACGTACATTGAGTTTTTTTTTTTTTTTTTTTTTTTTTTTTTTTTTTTTTAAAGATACAGTATACTGCAATATAGTTAGTGAGTATAAAAATGAAAAGATAATTTGTATTCAGTCACTGAAAATAATACAAAAATTTGTTAAAAAAACTCAAACTTGTTGAAATTTGAAGTAACTTCTTCACAGTATGAAAAAATACCTTTCATTGAATACTATCTCTGCATTAAAATTAAATATACCACAATGTTTTGAAAGAATGGAGTGATCTATTTTATTAATAATATTATTTATATATTTTTTAACTATTTTGCTTAAAATTTATTAATCCTCCATAAAATTGTAATGTAAAGGCTAAGGATCAGGAGATTTTAATAAAATATAAATCCCATTATTTCTTTTATCAAACACAACAATTTTAATATATAATTTTCACCAGTTTATTACATAGCTAATACATTGCAAATAATAGAAGACTTGCAAAAGTAGGTTTAGTGAGAAAATAAACAAACTCACAGCCCAACAATACTAACAAAATGCTAGCAGACGACTTGGTGTTCCTGACTCAATTTAACACGTTTTCTTATGGTGAAATGCATCAGCTATAACTTGAGTTGGAATTATTTTTCAGAGCTGAAATTTTTACTGTAGCTTACTGAACCCCAAAGCTTTTGTTTTCCTGGATTTGAAGTCAATTGGTTAAAAAAAACTTAACTTTAACCAAATCACTTGAAATCCAGGAAAACAAAAGCTTGTAGGCTCAGTAAGCTACAGTAAAAATTTCAGCTCTGAAAAATAATTCTAACTTGAGTTATAGCTGCTTCATTGCCTCATAAGAAAGCACATTAAATGTATACAGGTCACAGGAACACTAAGTCGTCTGCTAGCACTTTGTTAATATTGTTGGGCTGTGAGTTTGTTTATTTTCTCACTAAACCTACTTTTGCAAGTCTTCTATTGTAAACATCATTTTATAAGAATAATGATATTAATAAACATTATGTTAACAACTTATTAAATAAAATCACCATTACATTATTATTATTATAACAAATTCTTTCACTAAAATAGGCATATTATTATTATAATAATTATGGTTTTAAAAACAAATAAGCATCAAATTGTTTTAAATATGTATATATAATATATTATGTCAAAATAAGTCTTTTATTTAATATCATACTCAATCAAATTGCACTTAAATCATATAACATTTTTCCATTATTTAAATAATAATAATTTAGTTACAGGTATACAAGTAGGTCTAGCAGCACATACAATTTAATGTTTTACTCACCAAAGAATTTAGAAGAACTGAAACAATTGGTCAATATTTATAACATGCGTCATATTTTAATAAAATATTGCTCTTTGCCAATCAGTTCTTAACTTATTGGTTACACAAAAAAATATATATATCGAGGGTGCTCCGCTATAATGTCCTAAGTCCATTTGACCTTGAAAAACATTTTTTGCTACAAATGACCTGAAATGGATAAATCCAAAATTTGGGGTTGATTTGACGATTTTTTATTTTTCAAGGTCAAGTGGACTTAGGACATTATAGCGGAACACCCTCGATATGCATGCTAGAAAACTATTTTTTCTACTAATAGTATAAGGCAGGGGTGTCAAACACGCGGCCCGCGAGGTCATTTTGTGCGGCTCGTCATTTTTTAACCTCCGATTAAAAAAAAATTAAAAAAAATATATATATAACAAAAAAATTGTATAGTTATAATTACAGTTTTAGTCCCACCTTTTCATAGTTTTAATATTAAAAATTTTAATATTTTTTATCAAAAGTATATTATTTGCGTAAAAATCAATAGCCACGCCCCCTTTTTGAAAAAAATTTCACCTCCGGCGGGGCCCTATCCACCCCTATCTGTGGCCCGCAAATGATTTCTAAGATCGGATTTGGCCCGGCATGCAAAATGAGTTTGACATCCCTGGTATAAGGAATCAATGCAATGAAAGTATTTAACTGAATATAAAATGTATGAAGGAATAAAATGATAATTAACCAATACCACATCATGCAATCAAGGATTAAATCCACCAGTAATTATTGTAACATGCAAATCAAGTCACACGTAAAAATATAAATAAACTAAAACAACCTTAAGTTATAAATTCATTTATGACTATTAACCACTCTGTATTTAAATTTCAATACAAATACAAACACATATTTGATAATTGCAAAGCATAAATCAAAATGAAACAATCAATCATCATTCAAAAAACAAATCTAAGTTATAAGAAAATGGATCATTATGTAGATCCAATATATGTGAAGATAATTTTTGTTTTGATCTACAAGTAAAATCACAATGTTCACACTTCAGTTTACGTTTAGAATAATGATATTTAGTCACATGCAAGGTTAAACAATGTTGAGAAATGAACTCTTCCTTACAAAATTTACATTGAAAATTATATTCAGTCAAACTTTTTTGTTTTTTTAATTTCTTACTAACGTGTGATATATTTTTTTTATTTACTTTTTCAGGACTTCCCCAACCATGAATTTTAACTTGATGCTTTTTTAATTGTTTTAATTGACTGAATTGGATATCACACTGATGGCATGAAAATACAACATTTTTTAAATGAACTTTAACTGTATGTTCTCGTAATGTGGGTATGTCATCAAATATTTGTTTACATGCCCGACATTTATGTTGCTTTGGCTTGACTGCCTGGTCACTAGCAGGAGGACTTCTTGTTCTTTTGATTGGATTCTTATTTTCTTTTGTTTTACTATGAGCTGCTGTCATTGCACACAAACTATCACGAAGACCCCAAAAAGTATCATGATGTATTTTCATTCTATGTTTCATTATTAGTTTATCACATCCATCACATTTCAATTTTTCAGGTAGTTTTCTTGTAGTAGTTAATGTTGTACTATAGTAACAATTCTCATGTTTTGGTGTAAAAATTTCATCATCAGGACAAACCATTTCCACTGTGAACAGAAGAAAATAAAAATATATTTAGCAAGTCAGGCTGAAACAGCTGGGGTCATCAGGTCATGAGTGAGATGTGTAAAGTGACAAGTAAATGTTTAGGCTACTGCACTTAAAGGCATAGAACATCTTGGACAAAAAAGTTGTGTAATATCCTAACAAACCTGAAAATCAACGTTGATTTGTCCGGAGTCTTTGATTTCTAATTTATTTTCCATTCACAAAATAAATTAGAAATCAATGACTCTGGCCACATCAACGTTGATTTTCAGGTTTGTTAGGATATTACACAACTTTTTTGTTCAAGGTGTTCTACGCCTTTAATTCAATTACACTCCAACCACCCAATAGGCTCACCCTCTAATTATTACGAGCATATCATAAAGTATGAGCTGCTAGTACATACCCTTAAACCCCTTACAATTAGTAACGTTGCAAAATTTTAATTTTGCACTAGGGTTGAATATTTTATCTACATCTCACACTTTCAATACAAAAGCTATGTTTTTGAACATAGATAACATAATCCTTATCAGCCAAAGCTCAGTACCCATTTCCTTTTATTAAATCCCTCTTAAATTAAATTTGTTTATCATTATATAGTCACTCAAGAGAAGTTATGAAATACTAATTCAATAGTAATGATCCCCCAAAAATGATATTCGAGTACTTTACAAACCTTTAGGTTCCAACAAAGAAAGATGAGACACATAATCGGGCACATCCACATTCTCAAATGGTTGCCATGAGCTGTCATTCTAAAACATAACCAAATGACAATTAATTAAAATTATTAATTTGTAAAAATATCAATAAAAATTTCACCTCAAAAAGAAAAAAAAAGCAACTAAAATAATATAATCCTAAAACATCACTAGATAATGTTCATAACTAAAATACAATTGTTTAGAACCTTGATTTTTAATAAGTCTTATTTTCCTAAATACAAGATTCATCAACTTTTGTTGCAGATGCAGACTTCTCCTACAATTATTATTATATTACCCCCTCCTCATTTGACCACCCACATCATGACACAGTTTCTCAATCTTAAAGAAAGTAAATGAGGGTCTGCATCTTACAAAACAACCCCTCAATGCTGTGGTCACGACAAACTGCATTATTGTAAGGGACAATTTAGGAGGAGCCTGTGTAATATCATTGAATTTAGAGTATACAAGAAGTGGAAATGAGATAGGAAACCTTCGTAACACCCCCTACCACTTTTTTGTAGTTAAGGATTTACCTGCCAGGATCTTTAAAGGGCGCTGTAGACTAAAATAGGGGAGGTTGAGAGAGGGGATGAAAAAACAGGGCGAATTGTGAATGAACGAAAGAAGTGGGAGAAAACTACCTCCAGATGTGGGAAAATGCAGTGAGGCACCAGAGGCACTTGCAATGTAGACACTGCTCACGACCTTGTATCCTTATACATTAACTCCAATATAACAGAATAATATAATAATGCCAAATGAAACTTTAAAAAAAAAAAAAAAAAAAAAAAAAAATGTAATACAACTTTGTTACTAAATTTGAAACCTTTTGACTCTGTTATTAAACATTTAAAAATTATTCAAGTTTCTTCTTTTTGAATATTATTCAGATATATTATTCATGAATTTACTATAATAATGGATTAAATGAAACAATATACGTTAATCTATATCGTGTCTTTACTATACATATTGTATAGTAAATTAATTTTGAATGTGATGCTATTTTTATAAATCATATAAAATCATAGTGCAAATATCAGGGGAAAGAATTTAATAAACAAAATACATGGAGTTATAGATAATATTATTTGAGTATAATTTCTAATTAATTTGTAAAAAGTATATATAATATAATATATACTATAGAGTAGACCCATTCCCATTGTCTATATTTCCATGTTTATAAAATAGCTCCACAGAATAAAAAATAGAAAAAATAAATAGTATGGTAGAACAAAACAGAAAAAATAGTAATATTAAGGATTAAAAAAAAATTAAAATGTTCATAATTTTTAAACAATACAAAAAAGTCTCAACTTTCATAAATATGTGTTTTTTAATAAGTATATTTTTATTATTTTGAACAATTTATTTAATTTTAGTTAAGTTTTATTTTAGTTTTGTAAATTAGTTTCAACTTTATTATTTACATTTTTTTTAAACGAGATTCAATTCAACTTGATTTTTAAAGTTTTTTGAACTGAGAATCGTTTCCAATATAAATAACTTGGGGCAGTATTTGTGACAGTTCCATCATTGAATTTAGAGTATACTCTAAACTAAATTCAATATAGTTCCATTATATTACCAAATATTTTAAGAAAAAAATATTAAAATTCTAAATTATATTTTAAATAGTAAAATAATTTAGAAACGTTAAAAATTAGGCTCATAATAAAACAATTTATTTTAATAATTTTCAAGCTATTTCTGCTCTGAAGTTACAAATTTACTACTTAATTTTTTTTTGTCATTCATCTATAAATATATTCATAAAATCAAAAGTTATAACCTGATTAGTTATGGTTATAAAATGGGGAGAATACTAATCTTCTTCAAATGATGTTCTTCTATATGTATATTCATTAAATTGACTTAAAAATCGCACATGGTTATAAAAAAATCGCGGAACTTTTTCCGGGGGGTTGCGCTCCCCAAACTCGCCAGTGCTCCGTCACCATATCTATTACTCCTGAAAGTGCTCCGCGGTTCAAAAAGGTTGACAAACCCTGATACATATAATAATTAGGTACCCACTTTATACTACATCGATGTAATTATATAATTACATTGAATCGATGTAATTATATAAAATAATTTACTGTAATTTTAATTTGGTTTATAGACAATGTGACTTCTTTTAATAAAACCAATTGCAAAAATTGTCCCTCCCTTTCTTAGCCTTCCGCCCCCCTTTTCTAATTTTTTCTTTTATTTTGTTCCTTTTATTATTATTATTTTTTACTTTCTTTTTTCTATTTTGACATTGGAGTTTGTGACTACTAGGAGCGATCAACCTCCTTTTCTGCGTGGAAATGAGTGTAACAATATATTTTTTATATGAAGTATATATTAGGTTTGTAATATGTTATAAAAATATTTTATATAGCCTATTATATATTATTATTTATTATATAATTTCAATAAAAATTACGCTACCCATATTTTCACCTTTCTCTCTCTCTCTCTCTCTCTCTCTCTCTCTCTCTCTCTCTCTCTCTCTCTCTTCCATATATATAGGGTGTATAACGGTATGACTTCATAAGTTCATACTGAATGCGTTTGACGCCATACTGGAGCGATAAATAACATTTTTCAGCAAGGACAAACGGTGTTTTCTGTTTTAGCTATTTCATTTGGAAATTTAATTAAGTTTTTATTGTTTGTTTTTTTCGCATACTTAAAAACATAGTTCAACCTGTTAACAACATCAATACCCTAAAATATATTGTTAAAAGTATTTTTAATTTGGCAAAATATGTTATTTTCCAATACCAGCCCACGTTATTTAGTGATCAAACAATGGGGTTGACTTTTTATATGAATTCCCTATACTATAGTACTTTTCTAACACATTATTTACATTTAAAAAAAGGAAGCTAGACTTTAATAGGCGCTATCTTCTTATATATACCACGAGAAATTATAAAACATTATATTGATAATTAATAATTAAATATGAATTATTATTACACATAATTTAAAATGAATAAATATATAAAAAGGTTAAAGATCTAATTTCAATATTATACTTTATTTTTATTTTCAAAGCACACCTTTTCAATTTTTGCCTTAAAATATTTTCATACTATACAATAATACTATAGTATAGTATAGTACCCTATTTTCCTTTTTATGACATTTTTCTACTCTACTGCAACATTCACAACAAGTCAACAACCCTCCTTCATAATCCTCACCTTCCCCTATTCTGCTTCTTTTAGAAATCCGCCCCAGGGCTTTTCTATTTTAGAGACATCTAGCAGTCAAATCCATTACTTTCAAAACTTAAGGGTGGGGGTAAGACGAAAATTTAACATTGCATTTCCACTTCTTGTATACTCTAAATTCAATGGTAATATGTAATAATATTTCCAATTTATATGACAAAAGCATATAAAAACAATAATAACATGCAGCTTTATGTAATGTACACATTTTTTTTTTCTAATTTGACAAAATCATACATTTAAATAAAATATTTTTCAAAGATGATTAATCATAAGATGAAGCTTTGTTGCAATTTCTCTCTTGACTTTTCTCATCTTATTTGTAGTCAAGAATTATCAGGTGAGTATCCTGCATTCTTCATCCTGAAATAAAAATAAATCATTTATTAACTCAAGTTTCACTGTCAGTGCTAAGCTAAAAGAAGTTTGTTTAAATTGAATAAGGTTTCAAAAATAATATTAGTGCTCTTAATACTGATAAAAACTCAAAGTGCCTCTATTTCCATGTCTTCTGAAAGCAATTTAATAATCATTTGAATGTTAAATCATTTTCCAAAATATTTAATGAGATGTGTCTAAAAACCATAGATAACTTGAAAATATTTATAAAATAAATTTCCATTGGACAAATTAGTTACCGTTATTCTGTAGCGCAGAAATTCCAAATATTAAACTAATTTAACTTCTAGCAAAGAAGCTACTGTACCTAACATCTTCAGCATTTTTACCTTAATATTTAGGATTGTATATCAAAGGAAAGAATAGGAAAACCAAGATGTAGTCCATATCTGGGTAAAGACCTTGATAGCGCTGTTAACTAGCACAGCAACTGATAAGAGGCTGTCTCCCTCAAAATGTCTTAATCAAGGTAATGAGTTATTTGTATTAACTGTACGTGCCATCAAGATCATCATGTAGCTACAGACTTCATCAAGGCAAGGCGCTTGTTGGCTTCCTACTCTTTCCTCTGATATCCAAATCAAAATATATTTTTATTCCCAGGATTACATAATTAAGTATGTATTCAAACAGGATTGTTTTTATAACTAGTATGTTAAAAGGTAATAGACATTGGTATTAATTTAATAGGATTAAATACAGAATTAACTAACTAAATTGTAAAAGTCAAATCTTTTGTTTTAGCTAGGACTCACATTCCACTTCATAAAATTAAAGGTTTATTTAATTTACTTTGAATTCCCTCTCCATTTGTATAAAATTTAGAACAATTTTAGCACGAGGACTGAAGAGCTTTAATATCAGAGTTGAGCACCAATTTATTTTTGAACCAAATGGTGCATACCTTGACTTCGGTGATCTGATGAGAACCGGTCAGAGGTAAAATGGACAAAACTTCTACTGCTACTCGATGTCCATTAAATTCCAAGTCACCAATGATGTAACGTGATAAGTGTTGGAACTTTTGCTTTATAATAGTAGGTAGATGTCCAGGTATTTATGTTTGCCACAACTGGCAAACCTTACATCAAACACCAGGAAGAGAGAGAGAGAGAGAGAGAGAGAGAGAGAGAATATAAAAGTATACACACCTCACTGCTGAATGATTCTTCTGATAGATTTGCATTGGATCCATCCTGCTCATCAAAGTCAAGTGGCTCACTTTTCTGTAAAGCATAACAAACGTTGTGAATATAATAGGCCTACATATAATATAACATATTTTGTAAGAATTAATTTCAATATCACAATACACAATCACATGAACAGCTCTGGACAAAAGTTCCCGGGTTGCCTATATTGTTCGAAAACTTTTGGCCAGAGCTATACAATCAAAATATTCACATATAAGTGAGGCCTGTAAAACGTTTTTTTTTTTTTTTTTTTTTTTTTTTTAATCTAAGGTTAGCACAAGTTGTCATAATCAATCACAGTGCTTTTAAAATTAAATTGCTGAAAAAATTAGCACTTTTTATTATTAATATTTGTTAAGAAAATCTAGAAATAAAATATTACAACAAAGTAGTTATAGTACATGAATTGTCTAAATAAATAACCCCAAATTTATTATTTCTTAAAATAAGACATCAAAGTATGTATATAAAAAAATGACACAGTAAAAAGATTTCAGAATAACACGTATATTAGAAAAATTGTGAGAAAATAAGAGAGAAAATCTATTCTCTTTTATGCAAGGCATGCCTGTCAATTAAAAGCTCAATTTCTCATTCCCTATTTTTTTGAAATCTATCTATCATCTTTTTATCATCAATTGTGGCAGTCAGTTTCTTTCCTTAAATATCAAAGTGTAAAAAAGATCTAATTATAGGTCCTATATAAGATGTTAAAAATTAATAATACAAAATAGTAGAAGAGAGATTAGAGCATGTTAAATTGAAATTTAATAAAACTCAAAGATTCTCTAATTTACATAGTTAATTGGGACTTGGGATCAAATGTTTTTGAATAGACAAGTGCTAGATATTTTTTGATAAAATAATTTTAAAAGGGTAAGGATACTGATTGTGAGTCATCTCACATTACATCAAAGGTATATATTTTATTATGCACTTATTGACACTGGCATGTACAGCCAAAAACATTATAAATGAAAGAATCTTATTTACATAAGCTTAAAGTTAACTTAAAGAAAATCGGCTTTGTGATATTAATAAAATTGAAAAACAAAAATGTGGATGATATATTGTAGGTGTGATTTAAAATGCTAAGAATGCCTATTTTATCAATCTAATTTTGTTATAACATACCACAGTGACGCAATTAGTTGTAGGCTGGTTGTCAGAACAATCAACTCCATCCCCTGGCTCCTTCTTGATCTGAAACATTACAAACAAATATATAGCTTACTGTACTAAATTTTTGTGCCTTTATAATATTTACCTTGTACAGATACTGTCATAAAAAAATTATTCTATTTCTTTGATTTTAATTAACATAGGCATCAAGATGAAATTTAATGCCACATTGTCTGTACCTTTGTTTGAATTGCAATACTACTGGTATTAAAATAATAGGAGAGAAATAGGGGGAGAGAAATTAGAGCAGTGTATTAAAAATTAATGCAAAGCAAAATTCTCTAATTTTGATAGTTAAGGGATTCAAATTAATTCACTAGGCATTGCTAGGAAGTTTTTTTATGAAAAGAGTTTTAAAGGATGGGATATTCTGTGCAAATACAAGCCATAATGCATACCAAATATCAACACACAATCTAAAATCTTAATCTGGTTGGACGCGTTTTGTCCATATCCGCTCCGAATATTGCAAATTATTATACTAATATACTACTCGTATGATGATTTTTTTTTTTGTGAATTCAGCAAATAATTTTTATGAAGCTAAATTAACATCCTACATGTTTATAGCCAAGAAGAGGAGTTGCCATTTAAAAACTTGTTATACATAAGCTCTAGTATTTCTGGTGCACTAGATATTGTTTTCTATTAGAGTATGCTTACCTGAGTTGGTGTTAACAGAGGTTGATTGTTCAATGTAGACAACTTGATTTTCTTTCTCAGTCGGGTGGAGCCTCCAGTCTCAATCTGTGACATTTTAAAGAGAAATTAATGATAATAACATAATCAATTTGAAAAAAAGGATAGGAGAAAACCAGCAAGGACCATACCATAGAGAGTCCCATAGTTTGGTGAAAATCTTTCTAGCGCAGAGATAAAAAAAAAAAAATACAAAATACAAAAGAATACAAAAAAATGAGCTTTCAGCACTAAAATCAGTTCTTACAGACTAAAAGAGAAATTATGAATGATAAAGTTGATATAGACTGACACATTCATTTCCTCATGGAGTTAAGTGCCGAAAGCTATGCAATTTGTTAGTTTTTTTACCTCTAAGCTAGCAAGATTTTTACCAAACTATAGGAGTCTTTTCACTAAGGTAAGTTGCTGCTTGTCTCCTATATTTGTCTTTCAAATTTACCCTACCTAACAGCAATAATATTTTCCTTAATTTCTCTATGTGTAATATAGCTATGTATCTATAACTGCGGTATTATACTAAAAATGCAAGTATCACATTGCATTTAAGAGACTGCTAACGTTATAAATTTTAAAATAAAAGTGACACTATGGGTCCTTTCATAAATAGCTCACATAAACTTAGAACTTGAGTTCTCAGGTCTCAGTTTGCTAAAAATTGAAACATAATATGTAAAGGAACTTTTGCTTTATAATAATAGTTGTTAAATCCAAGCAATCAAATAAAATTATGCACCCCAGTACACTGGTCGCTTTCCATCCAATAGCTTGCACAGATACAAACACATGCTGATACATCTGATACCATTGTGGGAGTGGTGGGGGTGGCCTGATCTACTGTAGCTCAGGAACTTCTGAGCTATAGAATTACCTCTCAGACTGCAACACTGCCTGATTAAACAGTGGCCACTCACTTCAGAACATGTCAGTATTTTAAATAAAAAAGCAATGCTTTATAAGGTGGCAGTGCAGTTAATTTAACTCATTAAAAAAATTAATTAGACCATAAGGTACTGTATTGCTATTTTGCATTTTTTTTTTACCGACTTTGAAAGTAATTAGCCACTGTCAATACGTACCACTAATGCAATAGATACGATTACATAAACACATAGGCATTTTTTGTGGTGCAGTACATTGTATTATTTACCTCCAGATACATTAACATATCCCTTTGTTTGTTGGAAATTTTCACAGAAAATTGTGAAATAGCATTGTTTTAAATGGGAATAATTATTTTGCTGCGCAAAGTTACAATAAGTAAATGAATATGTGAAAGCATCTTTATATAATCATAGATGGGGCAAGAGATAATGAACTTACTTTCACAATATCTTGTTTCCCATCCTCTGCAGCACTCCGCAAAGGTGTAGGCAAGGATATGAATTCCATTTTTGTTGTTTAATACGGCCACACTTTTTGCCGTACCTATATTCAAATGAAAAAATTAAATATATTAATAATAATTACAGTACCTATAGCTTTACGATGAAAAGAAAAAAAAGATGAGATAAGTATGATTAAATTATGATGCAATATATAGTATACATTTGCATATGTGTAAGGTAATTAGTTATTGGCATACCGGTACTTGCTGCAGTTATTAGCAGGTGTTTGCTGTTTGCTTTTTATTATTCTTATACATTTCACCCATTTGAGAGTTTTGAAATTTTTACACAAAAATGACAGCTTAATCATCTCTTATATTACTAAAATTTCAAAACCCTTAAATGAGTAGAAGTAGAAAAACACAACTGCTAATAACTATGTATAGCCCATGCAGTGTTTGGCAGCCCCCCTAAAATTCGACAGTGTTATTTATTTATGTATTTATTTTTGTGGAAAACCACTAACAGCTGAACTTAGAGCAAATTTAAGGAGCTGGGGTAGGTAAAGCTTTATGTCACAAAAAATCTTCACCCTTAGTCTACCCTAGAGAAAAAAAAACTGTTAAAGTGGGCTGCCAGAAATTATTAAGGTGCTGAAAACCTGAAAACTGGTCCTTGTACCATAGCATAATTACCATACCATGTCCATATGTATGTACATAAATATAGAATAAATACATGTGTATAAAATTCACTTTTAATATAAGCCTTGGTCATGTAGATGCTCACTCATTTAACATTGGAAAAGGTACGGCCTTACCCGAGTTGAACAGCTATGCAGAAGCCAGAATGTGGTTGGTGGTTAGTTGAATAATGGTGCACTCACATATTCATAATTAATGTGTTACTATACTTTGTGCTGCAAGTTGTTACTGTGCAAGGTTACAACAAATATTATGTAAAATCATTATGTATGTGAAATGTGAATGCACCTTGAGTGGAGCATTTATTATCATGAGTATGTATGTATGTAATAATATGTATTGTCGGCTACAGGCACTGTGACTGCAATACAAGAAATCATGAAAAAAAAAAAAATAATAATAACATGTATGAAATCACAGAGTAATAAATTACATCACACTGTGACTGTGCCAAACAAAAACAACAAAAAAAATCTAAAGAACTGCTGATTACATTATGAACATATTCGATCCTCATTGCATCATATAAATACATTATTATGCCGTATTATTAGCATTTCCATACAAATTTATATTTCAATTACCTTATGAAAACGTAGGTTGTATGACAATGAAGTGTATTTTCTATCGACGAGTGCTGTAAATCTTAAAAATATGGCATCAAGAAACGCTACGTCCTGCTTGCATCATTCAGTACCCATCAGCCATATTGGAAAATTTTTAATGTTTACTTGTTTACTTATTTTGCGATTGTGTTTTGTTTTTTTTTTTACCAAATTTTTTTGAATGTTCACGGCTGCCGCCAGCCAGCCGCTCCCGCACTCGCGCAGATATTATTGCCTTTGTCACTCCTTTGTCTTTAATTAATTAACTAGGAAAAAGCATACATTATATTATACAAAATTAAAGTCCTAATATACCAACGTATACCAAAGTATTCTGACCGAATTATTTCTGTATTCCGCTTTGAAAACCTCACTATAATAACATGCATTGATGCATTTAAATGGCAAAATCCGTGGCCTCTCAACAATAAAAAAAAATTCAGAAATTTCTTATGGGTCTGGAATACTTGGGAAATTTATAGTATACTTTATACAAAATAAACTCAGTCATCTGATTCAGTCAAGTCAACCCATCAGTCAACCCTCTTTATTTCCTCTCCCAACGCTATTGCAACAATTCTTTCTTTCTTTCTTTCTTTCTTTCTTTCTTTCTTTCTTTCTTTCTTTCTTTCTTTCTTTCTTTCTTTCTTTCTTTCTTTCTTTCTTTCTTTCTTTCTTTCTTTCTTTCTTTCTTTCTTTCTTTCTTTCTTTCTTTCTTTCTTTCTTTCTTTCTTTCTTTCTTTCTTTCTTTCTTTCTTTCTTTCTTTCTTTCTTTCTTTCTTTCTTTCTTTCTTTCTTTCTTTCTTTCTTTCTTTCTTTCTTTCTTTCTTTCTTTCCTTCCTTCTTTCTTTCTTTCTTTTTTTTTTTTGCCTTTCCGGGAAAGGATAAAACTACAAAATTTCTTTTAAAAAATCTATAACTTATAGCAAAATGCAATTATATATAATTCTATATTGGAATAATAAATATATTAAATTAATCAAATATTGACTTTTAATCGACTTTCTCAATGCTTTATCTTAGAGAGCACACGTGTCATATCAGAAAAGGCAGTGAAAGTAAATTTGTTTTTCTTTTTATTGTTATAAATATTGATTTTAATTCCTTTAGAAATGAAACTTTTTTTTTTTTTTTTTTTAATGCAGAAAAAAGTTCTGTGTAGCTACCATAGAAACAATAGTACAGTACACACACTGTACAATAGTAAAGTGGATATAAAACAGAAAACTGGATTATTTTTATAATTTTATATTAAATATATGAAATATAAGGCGTATTAAGGTAAAAGTATAAAGAAGAGGTAAAAGCGGTTTAATATCATTAGAAATTATGAGAGCCAATTAAACGTAGGCATACAATAAAAATCATATTTTCAATAATATAAATTTCATATGATAATGATATAATATAAAAATATATATATATATATAATTTTTACAATGATCTATTGATTTCAGAATGAACCGCAGATCGTATTTGACTGAAATACAACCTCTCGGCGTGATAATAAAACTCCTTGGTTGGTTACCGGCCACCAAAATAAAAACAAACATAGGACCTGGCTTAAAGTTCTACCTGTATTCATGGGATTTTTTTTATAGTGAAATAGCAGTTCTTATCCAACTTGCAGTGTCATTATGGATGCTAATCGAAGGAGCCAAGGTAATAAAAAACTTAAATGCAAATTCAATATAATAGGTTACGTCTAACTAAAAAAAAAAAAAAAAAAAAAATGCTATAGCGTAACTGTTTGAGTAGTTTTAATTTATGATCATCAACTATATAACCAATGACGTAAACAAAATATTACAATATATTTAAAAATTATATAATAGTAATAAAAATGTTAATAATTATAATATAAATATTATATTATAATAATGTATCCAAAACGTTGATGGCACACATTCCTATTATTTGTATGTGTTTAAAGTGCCCAGTAAACCGCATGCTTTTACGGTGATGTACGCACATATAGCAAGTACTTACATTAAAAAAAATAAATAAACAAAAATAAAAAAAATTACAAGAACAAGTTTAGCACATTTCTGCGAGTGATTTTCATAATTTTAAAAAATTCAACTGAAATCAAAAGTAAAGTACATATCAGCGCTTTTAGGCAAGTGCTTGCAAAAGTGCTTTTTATTGTTTAAGTTTCAAGCAATTTACTTGTACTTTTCTATTGCCTCTCTGCATTCAATTCGCAAGCACTTGCAGTGAAATACATTGCATGCACTTTGCAAGCACTTATCAAGCACATGTAGTGTTGATCCGTTAGAAGCGAGTAAAAAGAAATAAAATATATGTAAAACTAAAAGCTTCCTTGTGAATAAGCGATCGTGGCTCAGTATTAGAGTCGAGAGCTTTAGATCCTAAGATTAGAGTACTCTAGAAGGGGGGAGTATACGCGATCCAGCAGAATTTTTAAAGCCCTTTCATTGGTTGTTGAAATCGAAAATTCAAATCTGATTGGCTGGCATGCCCAAAAATTTCATTGTTGTCAGTCAATGTTATTTAAATGGGGGTTTTTTGGTTCTGAAAATGACCGTAAGTAATGGGAAAAAATGAGATTTTGAACACTCATAAAATTTTACCAAAACGTTGTCACATTATGAAACTTTCACAGATGAAACTTTATTATTTGGCCAAAAAAATAACATAAATTCAAAAGTCGTAATAATTCGCAAATACCGTTATTTAATTCTAGAGTACTTCTTCTAGAGTACTTCTAGAGTACTCTACCTTCTTCTTCTTCTACTTCTAGAGTACTCTACCTAAGATGAGTGATTCGATCCCGGGTGCCAGCTTTGGTTGAAAATTGAGGGAAATATATTTTCAATATATATATACATATATATATAAATATATATATATATATATATATTATATATATATATATATATTATATATATATATATATATATTATATATATATATATATATATATATATATATATATATATATATATATATATATATATATATATATATATATATATATATATATATATATATATATATATATATATATATATATATATAACGATTTCTCATGATTGGAAATTAATGAGAAATTGTTCCGATTTTAATTATCTCTGATTTCTGATATGAGGGTTAAACTTAAATGGAGAAAAGCAGGAAGAATTACTTTAAAAAAAAGTACTCTAACTGAAACTCCAGCGTCCTTTTCACGGGAGGAAAAGCGTCCAACTCCCCACTGGACCAAGGGTCAACCTCCCAGCAGATAGCATACTACCCACTACAAGATGTTTGCTACAATTGTTTCTATATATATATATATATATATATATATATAAATATATATATATACTGTATATATATATATTATATATAATACACTCAGGGGCACTTGACCGAGCTGGCTATCGTTCACTACCTTGCGGGTCAGACCCACCACTAGGCCGCGTTACCAGGTGGCAGGTCACAGTGATAGTTCCTTTCTGCACCATTCTGACATAGACATATATCCATGAAAGCACGCGCATCTATACTGTTTATTAATAAAATGAGATGGTTGCAAAGTAATATTTTAAAATTCAATGAACTACTTGCAATGAACGAACTATTTAATAAATTTTTATATTCTTAATGCGTTTCTTATGAAAAAAATTGTTTTCACTTGCACGCGCGTTTTTTTGCAACAATTAAAAATATTTCAAATGGTTTTTGTGATGTGATTCTCAAAATCATTTATCTTTTATTTATAAAATAATAGAAATAATTTAACATTTAAAATAAACTAAGTACTTTCCTTGCAGAGTGTGGTTTACTAGGTGGTATTTTTTATAATGCCTTGCCGTCGTCTTCTTCTTCTTCTTCTTCTTTTTTTTCCTTTTTTTTTTTCTTTTTTTGTATTTTTTTTTCACCAACTCATGTATTACTCGTATTATGACCTATTGTCTTAGCAATAATTTTATTTTTTGTATGATTAATTTTTTTTAATAACTGATTTTTTTATGTCTCGTTCTATGTTAGAATAAAAAATTATATATTACGCTGAAAACGTTGTTGTTATAAATATAAATATTGAGCCAAAAATTTATACAACGTAAATTTTTCATTGTCCACTCTAAATCATAAATTAATTCTTAAGGTCTGTTCACACGGAAAAATATTTTCAATACGAAACAAATTTAATCCTATGAAATCTCTTTTGAATCAACATTTTATGCAATGAAATTTCATTGAAATTAATTGCACTTCGTAACATCTTGGTGAATAGTCTGCTATCTTAATTTAATTTTATATGATATTTCAGCTTATTCCAAACACACCTCCGCATTTACATACAACTGGTTACTGCTTATTGGTTTATAGAACAATACCTCATTTTCTTCCTCTATTAGTTGTTCTGCAATCGGCTAGTCAAATAGAGTTTGTTCAGCGTTGGTTGAAACTGCAAGTAAGTCATGCATATATATATATTCGACTCAAAAAACCTCAGCCGATTTATCGTTTTACCACTAATTTATCGCCCATTTCTCGCGTGCATTTCAAAGGGGGGGGGGCGGCTGGGCGATACCGTAAAAGGTCGAACGACAGGTATCAGGCTTTTTGAGGCGAGTATAGCAAACAGTGTAATTAAAGAAAACAAAACCAATTAATTTTGGAAAATTCTGTTTTAAATCTTATCTAATGAAAATTATTTATTGTATGTATTAAAATAAAAATTTAAATCAGAAATAAATAAATAATAACAATAATAGTTTAATTATTATTAAATCATTATTATATTATTATTATTTTTTGTTTTGTTTTGTTTTAGGATGAAATTGAAAAATGTAGCATATCTGGTAAACCAATAAAGTTCACTAATGCAAGAAACAAGCTGTACATTCTGCTTCTTTTCTATGCGAGTACATTTTGTGCTTGCTTGGTTATACGTACGTTGCGGCTAAAGCGACTACCTCATCTAGAAGACATGTTTTTTGTTTTGGGGTTTCTAGATGAAATTTTAATTTTTACTTTGTGGAACTTTACCAATAATTTTATTTCAATTCTTTCAGAGAAAATTCTGTACGAATATCAGGTAAAAAAAGAAGAAAATAATAATTATAATAATTGCACAATATTTTACGCATTTATATTATAATCAAACATTTGGTCTCTAAAATTTGTTTTACAACTAAATAATTTTAATGAGCAAGACTAACAAAAAAAAATGATAATTTCATTGCATATTTTAAAAGAGAGGACATTATCCTGGATAATTAGATATGGGAATTTCTAATTTTTAAGTTCATTCAGTATTCTTAATTAATTTTTTAAAGTCTCTAAATGACGTCACGGGTGTCAACGTTTTTCCTATGTCCACATGCATAAGTTGCCGCCCGTGTCGTCATTTTTCGATGTTCAAAAAATAATTAAAATACTTAATGAACTAAAAAACAAGAAATTTACCTATCAATTGATTCAGAATAATATAAATTTTTAGAATAAGAAATAAAATTACCCTCTATAGATTTTGTTATTTTATTTTATTTTTTTAAGCCTTCCTCATTTACAATGAACATTGCAGATGCTTCTTGAGTATAACGAAAGTGGAAAATCTGGAGCTTTGCTATCGGTTGCAGTCCTCAGATTACGTTCTCCATGGCTAAATCTTTGTAATTTACGAAAAATATTTGGCAGTTCACTCTCTCTTGCTCAAGGATTACTTTTTATTTATAATTTTACGCGTCTTCTCTTTGCGGCTTACTTGATACGCAGTGTCATGGATTCAAGAATTATTGGTTTTTGTGGAACTGCGTTTGTTATTAGTGTCTTCTTACTTGTGGTTTCATGTAACACATCGCATCACGGGCAGCACAAGGTATAAACTAGATAATATATCAAATTAATATTCAACCTACATATGACATGCGAAATCAAGAGTAAATGGACCCTAAAAATATTATTTTATTGATTCGCTTACTTTTTCTTACAGCTCCAACAAAATTTGTCACAAGCTTTAGAATGTACAAGAAATTTAAAAATTACTAACGCAAGAAAAGATACTGTAAGTAAAAATTAGGCATATATAAGTTTAAATAATTGATTTCAAATATTTCATATATTTTTTTAAATTCAATACAGATGACAAACTTTTTACTTCACTTGATTCAAAACAATCCTGAGGTCTCAATTAGCGGTTATATTACTGTGGGAAGAAGTCTCTTAACGACGGTAAATATTTAAATTAGTTTAAAATGAAAAAAATATGTAGTAAATAAATATATATATATATATATTTTATTACAGCTTCTCTCTGCATTTATTGCCTATGTCACAGTAGTTCTACAAATAAAAGAAAATGAGATGACTTTGACATACGACGATATTTCATTATTAAATGACAACTTGTTTCTTAAAAGTAATTTTACTACAGAATGACTATATTATAGAAAAATATTTCTATTTTATTTAGTACGGCACATATATTTGCACATAAATATTTGCAATTCCTAAATACAGGTTTAAGTGACAAGTTATGTAAATACTAAATACGTATAATGTTTATAATGTAAGTTGTGAAACACAGAATTTATTTTACATTCACACTCTGACACGTTTTTACTCGTATACATTTTTTTTATAGTAATAATAACCGTTATTGCATATTAATTTTAGGATTCAGTGTTATATATCAGGGGCGGATCCATTCCAAAAAATTTTGGGAGGCTATTTCCTATATTGTAATGTTATTCTCGGGGGGACGGCGGTGGTAATACTTTTGATGTATTTTGAGTTTTTTTTTTTTTGGGGGGGGGGGGCAATCACTTCCTTCTGGATCCGCCCCTGTTATCATAAAAAAAAAATTCATTAAAAATGTAAAAATAGTAATTTATTTTTCAATATTAAAATAATTGCTTTAAATTAAAAAAAAAAAAAAAAACGCACGTATTTTGCAATTTTATCTGTATTACTATACATTATTAATAACAAAATAAAATAGTTAAGAAATACCTGTCATGAAATTTTATTGATATTTTTCCATTGTAATATTCTCTTTTATTTCCAAATAAAAAAAATATTTAATATTAATATAGATACATTTATTGAGAGTTTGCTAATAAAGAAATATGTGAAGTTGTTATCTTATATAAAAAATACACTTAAAATAATTGCCTTTTACGACATAGGTATATACAATTGATGTTATATAATAATTCCTATGCAATATAATAATAATAATTTTATTTAAGAAACATACATGGCTATTTCAGTCATATTACATGTTCTTGACCAGAATATTACAACATAAATTTACATAATAGAAGTCATAAAAAAAAATTAAAAAAAAAAAACTTTTAATAAGGTAGCGCTAATTAAAAAGTGCAATTAGTTGTTACCATAGTGATAAATTTAATTAAAAGTACCTTACATATTAACTTGTTACAACTTTTTCAGTCAAAAAGTATGAGATTCATATCATTCAGTGGCTTTCATTTAACTTAACATTACATTATTTTAGTATTAATTACTGCAAAACTTAATTTTACTTTTTATTATCATTATTTTTAATTTTAATGTAAAATGGTTCTGAAAAAAAGTTATTTAACTGAAATAAGACCTGTAGGAATATTTTTAAAACTACTTGGATGGATGCCTTCCTCTCGAGTGAAAACGAGTTTAGGAATTGGGATGGAATTGCGACTTTTCTCTATTGATGTATTCTACTCTGCAATTATGATTACTTTGCAACTTGCAGTTGCGATGCGTATGCTGTTGGACGGAATGAAGGTATTTTTTTCTTTATTATTATTATTTTGTCCACATTACTATAAAATATTAGTGATAGAATTCACATTATATACTGTTGTACTTGAATTGAAAAATAATAATATAACGCACAAGTACACTATTTAATACAAAGTGTTGTTAATATTTTACAATTTCCAATAAGTTTTAATTTTACAGATTATCCCTGATATGCCTTCTCACTTACAATCTATCAGTTATTGTATAATGATTTATAAAATAGTACCACACGTTCTACCATTGCTAGCTGCCGTACAAGTTTTGAATCAAATCAACTTTGTGGAAAGTTGGGTAACTGTACAAGTAAGTATATTGCTTAATTTTTGGAAAGTTATAAGTTTATAAATAACAAATAAAAAAAGATAGTAATTTATTTAATAAATTTTATATCACAATGTTATGATAAACTATATACAGAAATTTTTTAATTTCGTGTTTCATTTACTTTTCAGCATGAAATTGAAATGGTTGGAATATCAGGTAATCCTTATAATTTTGGTAATTCAAAACGCAAGTTGCTTGTAAAAATGATAATTATCTTCGTATTAGTTGTACTGGCATTTATTGTTCGTTCAATAAGATTACAACGAACGACACTGGAAGATGTTTTCTTCGTACTTGGATTTTTCAACGAAGCTCTCTTGTTTACGTGGTACAATTATACAGTTCATGTTTTCAAACTTCTTTCAGATCGTCTTATTCAAGAATATCAAGTAAGTGTATATGTATGAAAGTAGTACATACATAATGTATAAATATATCCCCGTCCTCACCCCCACATATACATACACACATATCGTCCATGCCATGTGGCATGGACAATATTTATATGATTTAAAAATTACATTAAAGTATTAGATAATTAAATTGCAATGACTTATTCTTTGAAAATTTGAAAAAAAAAATAAATAAAAAATATCCCTCATGACATTGATTGCCTTGATATTATTATAATTATAAATTTCTTAAATAAAGTATCTAATAAAAGCCCTAAATAAAATGACAAAAGAAAATATTTTAACAACAAATTAATATCATATTATCATTTGCAGTTGTTACTAGAATATAATGAAGCAGGAAATTCTGGAGAACTTCTAGCGAAGGCAGTTCTAAATCTACGCTCTCCATCATTAAAACTTAGCAGTATACGTGAAAGTTCAGGAAGTTCATTATCTATATCCCAAGGTTTACTTTTTGTTTACAACTTTACTCGACTTCTTTTTACAGCTTATTTGGCAGCCACTGTAATGGATATTAGAATATTAGGGATGTGTGGATTATTATTTTTTATAAGTGTGTTTGAACTCTACACTACTTGTAATGCGGCACACGGAGCTAGGAAACAAGTAAGGACTATTAAAATACTTATTATAGGCTTATTTTATCTTAGAAGTAACTTAACTGATGATTTACATATATTATATTTTTTTCTTTGTTGTAAACTTTGTAATGACATTTTTTTTTTTATCATCATGATGTCTATTGCAATTTAAAGTTATGGTGAATATAGAATGTGCAAACTCAAAGTTTTACTACTTCAATATTTTATAAAAACCTAAGCTATAAGCTTGTGTTGCTTTTGAATCCTTAAAGCCCTTGTCAACTTACTTTTTTATCATTTAGAGTAATAGATTGATAATTACCATACCTTATTACCGATGATTTACATATATTTTTTTCTTTGTTGTAAACTTTGTAATGACGTTTTTTTTTATCATCATGATGTCTATTGCAATTTAAAGTTATGGTGAATATAGAATGTGCAAACTCAAAGTTTTACTACTTCAATATTTTATAAAAACCTAAGCTATATAAGCTTGTGTTGCTTTTGAATCCTTAAAGCCCTTGTTAACTTACTTTTTTATCATTTAGAGTACACTTAAGTCCCTCGTAAATGTAACATCAAAGACGATGCCGCTTTTAAGGGAAAAGGGTAGAAATGCGTAGTCAGGTAAGAGCAGCGTTGCCACCTGCTTTTTTCTTGCTTTTGCTAAGTGAGAAAGTGATTGACATCTCATTTCAGATAACAAAACCTGCATATTATTTGTAAAAGACACGAAATATTTTGCTATTATGTCTTAAAAGCTTTTTTTACTTAAGTTATTTAGATTTGTTATGTTGTTTTCATGCTCGCGAATACAAAGAAGAGTAAAAATAATGAAGTGAGATGTCAATCACTTTCTCACTTAGCAAAAGCAAGAAAAGAGCAGGTGGCAACGCTGCTCTTACCTGACTACGCATTTCTACCCTTTTTCCTTAAAAGCGGCATCGTCTTTGATGTTACATTTACGAGGGACTTAAGTGTACTAGATTGATAATTACCATACCTTATTATCCATGAAAGACACCACCACGTTAATTTTGTATTTATTTTCATTTTGACTGTAACATTACGTATCTGACGTCACAATGTACTGCCGCCAATCACAGTCACCGCTCTGGTCACGTGATAAATTTAAGCCCCCTCCCCCTCAAGTTCTTTACCCCTATCATGGCTCCATCGGTTCATTGTGACGTCAGATGCGTGATATAACAGTCAAATTGGAAATAAATGAAAATAAATACAAAATAAACGTGTTGGTGTCTAATTCACGGATAATAAGGTATTATAATTATCAATCTAGTATTCTAAATGATAAAAAAGTAAGTTGAGAAGGGCTTTAAGTGTCACTATAATTCAAATTATAGATCTTTAAGCGAAATATTAATGTATTTTATTACAAGAACAAACCACATTATGCAACAGCTTAAATATTGATATATTTTTTTATGATTCATTTAACAATTAAAAAATCGAGGCATAATGGTTTAAAATAAAATAACATGTCTTAAAATTAGAAACAAATAAATTTAGTTTGCATGATATAACTCTTCAAACTTATGTTGTATCGTTTTAAATAATTTTATGATTATTATAATTAATGTACTGTGTGTACCTTCAATGTATTGGGCGCAAGCCTGTTTTTGGATGAACCAAATAAATGAATAAATTTTAGAGTTATAACGCGCGGTGCAACAAAAATATACATAAATAATTAAATTTTATATAATTTTTTCAGTAAATTGAGTTTTTAATTTTTAGATTGGGATAATATAAATAATTGTTACGTTTTAATTTTACTTTATTATTTTTTTTAACTTGAAGTATTCTAAAATAATAAATAATAATAGTGTATAAAATATTAATAAAAAAAAATTACAAATGCGTTTCATTATACACCAATCTGCTATACATAATGATTGAAAATTGATTAAAAAAATTATCATGTGTAATCTAACCAATCAAATGTAATTATTTTGTTAAAGTGGCATGAAGATCTACTGAAAGCGTTAGCTTGCACAAAAAAGTTAAGAATCAGCAATACAACAAAAAATACTGTACGTATTATGAAAGTAATATTATGACTATATTTTTGTTAATATATATTGTGTTTCTTATTGTAATTTTTCTAGATGACTGGTTTCTTGCTTCATTTAATGCAAAACAATCCGGAAGTTTCTTTTAGTGGATATATTAATGTTAGTAGAAGCCTTTTAAGCACGGTAAAATAATTTGTTATGTTTTCTATTTTTGAGATTATTATTATTACTGTAACTAATCGTTACATACATGTATTTCTTTCCCTTTTTTTCAGCTTTTCTCGGCATTTATAACTTACGTTGCTGTAGTATTTCAATTTAAAGAGTATGAGAAAGGAAATGTTACCTTTGAAGAAGTTATATATATAACTGACCACTTGTATTCCAATATGACACAGAATAATGTAGAGTAGAAGAAATAAACATAATGCTTCTAAAATATGCATCCCTGAATTATTCAATAATTTTTATTTAAATCAAACATTTTTATTTTGTATAGATGTAAATGCTGTAATACATATTGCAAGAATCATAATCACAACAAAATTAGAATAGCTTATATTTTAATTTCGTTGTGATTATGTTTCTTGCAATATAATATATTGCATATCAAACATTTTTATTTTTTATAGCTATAATATGTACATGCATATTATGCATGTATTATAGCTATAAAAAATAAAAATGTTTGATTTTGAGTTCTTTCAGAGTCCACTTTTTTTGTATTCATCAATGAAGTTACTTTTATTATGTAATTTAATGAACTGACTTGTTAAAAGTCCTTTGATGGTCTTTTAAACTATAAAAAGGATATTTGTATTTTTTATTTATCTAAATCCTTATTGTTTTCTTTACATAATAGTACCATTTGCATTAAAGGCATATGAAACATGAAACAACGTGTTCTTTTTAATCATTAAACACAAAATGGGATCTATAAAACCGATGATAATTTTTACCAGAACATAAATGTGGCCCCATAAGAGAGCGTGAAAAAACTGTGAAGTATGCAATTTGTGTGAATATTTCTATTTATGACGTCAGAAACAGCCAAAAACTAGTATGAAAATGTTGTGCGGGTTGCATAAATTGAAATTTTCTGATCACTGCTACGGCATTACAGTTGGGTTTTAAGACCAATTCATGTTATTTATGTAGGTCGCATCAAGTGTTTTGTGAGCCTATGTTTCTTCTGGTCTATTCCTTTAACAGATCAGAAACAAAAATTCACATGAAGTTAGTAATTATACTACCTGTATCAAAACTATCATTTTAATAATAATCTGCAGATCATGGTATTAATGTATATCAGTATAATAATATTTAGATACCACAACTGCAAGTTTTTTTTTGTTGTCTAATAAATAATAAAGTCAAAATTTATTTTTATTATTGCGTTATATTCATATATAATAATGTACGTAATGTCTCTTTCCTAAATATAAACTTAATTATGCATTATTTTAATATATTTAAATATTTTAAAGTTAATGTGCTTGATATAATATTGCATAATAATTAATAAATATTACTCATGAAAGTGTATATTAATATTTTATACAAATAATTCATATTTTGTTGTAATGAAATTTAAATTATAATAGCTTTTTATTATTGACTTTTTTTATGACAATAACAAGAAAAATGTAATGAATTGTTTACAAAACACTTGATTCAATTGATTTATGAAATAAAATTATAAGAATAACAATATTAGTGATAAGTATATTGAATATACAGACAGAAAATAGTCATTTGATATTTTAAATGCTATTAAGTATACATGTTAATATGCATTACTCCGTTCTGTAAAAATTAGAGTTGAATCTATTTTTTTTTAAATTTTAGTTTTTTTTTATGAGTTTGGCTATACTTTAAAATATAGATTATATTGATGTGAGTTAAAATGTATCTTAAACATACATATTTAACTGAATTTAAAGTAATAACAATATTTCTAAAACTGCTTGGATGGTTACCTTGCTCTCGAGTTGAAACAAATTTAGGAGTTGTGTTGATTTTGAAACCTTTCTCTATTGATTTCTGCTATTCGGTAGTCATGATAACTCTGCAATTTTCAATTGCTATTTACATGCTGTTAGATGGAATAAAGGTAATATTTACAAACAAAATAATATTTTAAATAAATTAAATTAGTAATACTAATAATATTAAAGAAATAACAATTCGTTTTAAATCAAATAATTTAAAAATTTCAGATCGTTCCAAATATGCCATCACATTTACATGTTACTTGTTACTATATGATGCTTTACAAAATAGTACCACATTTTTTTCCTCTATTAACTGCCATACAAGCACCGAATCAAGTAAAATTTATTAAAAAATGGTTAAATGTGCAAGTAAGTATCTTATTTGTATTTAATTGTATTATTATATCAAAATAATAAATTTATATTTTTATTCTATTTCTTAATGTGTATAATAATGTATACAGCTTAGTATGTATAATATTTGTATATTTTTTTTAGCATGAGATTGAAACGGTTGGAATATCAGGTACTCCTTACAATTTTGGTGTTGCAAAACGAAAGTTACTTCTAAAACTGGCAGTTATCCTTTTTTTGTGTGCCGTGGCTATGACTGGTCGTGCATGGAGATTGCAACGAATGACGCTGCAAGATTTTTTCTTAATACTGGGAATTTTCAACGAAGGCCTCTTATACTTGTGGTTTGATTACACAGCACGTATTTTTAAAATTCTATCAAATCGTCTTATTGAAGAATATCAAGTAATAATATATGAATCAAATTTAATAATTATGTACTATTTGTGTAGAAATCTTTAAAGATATAGCATGCTTACCAATATTCTTGAAATATAATTAATTTTAATGCTGTTCAATTATATTTCAATTTCATTAAGCTGCAATAATATTATAATATTATAAAATTATAACCTAAACATAATTAACTCTGTTCAAAAATTGATACAGAAAAAAAAACTTAATAAAGTTTTGTAAAATAATTTTATTTCTTGCAGCTGTTACTAGAATACAATGAAGCAGGAAATTCTGGAGAACTTCTAGCAAAGGCAGTTCTAAATCTACGCTCTCCATCATTAAAACTTAGCAACATACGTAAAAGTTCAGGAAGTTTAATATCTATCTCCCAGGGCTTACATTTCATTAACAGCTTTACTCGTCTTCTTTGGGCAGCTTATTTGACAAATGCTGTAATGGATTACAGAATCTTGGGGATAGGTGGCTTAGTATTTTTCTCAAGTGTGTTTGAACTCTACAGTACATGTAATGCATCACATGAAGCCAGGAAAAAGGTGAGGTAACAAAGAAAAATACAACTTCAGAAACTTTAAGAAATAAATATTTGGAATATTTGGAATATTTTGGTCGTATTAATGAGTTAAGGAGAAAAAAACTTGAGAAAAACTCATCAAAACATTTACGTGCGCTTACGTCATATTATATGTTTTGCTCCAATATTGTTATCAATTAAAATCAATTAAAAGTGTTTAATGTATATGTACTTAAAAAAAACTGATTGTGATAGTATATTTTTCAATTCAAATAATCGCGCTGAATATAGCTAATAAAATATATTATCACAAAGGTGTGTACATTACATTATATACGCGTATTTTAATTATATAATAATACATGCATACATATATGAATTGACACTCCTGTGATACTAAATCTTAATTTTTTCTAATTTTATGACTTTTCTAAGATTGTTTTCTGAGTTTGTATAGTTTTTAGTTTCCATTAACTTTCAAGACTGCAATTTTAAAACACGTTCAGTTTCATTTATTTAGCCATATTTTATAAGCACATGTAATGGATAATATGATGTTATTTGAAAGTTATAATAAAAGACAACATTCAAATTTTACCTTTTAATCAACGGGATTTTGAAGGCTGAAATTGTCATAAGACTTACCCCCTGAAAAAGGCAAAGAATTCTCCTTGAACATTTTGTTGTTTAGGCTTTTTACAGGCTCTTTGTTGTTTAGTGCCCTCCATGCTCTTTGCTATAGCCAGCAAACAAAAAAAAAAAAAAAAAAAAAAAAAAAAAAAAAAAAAAAAAAAACTAAATAATTTTATAAATGAAATTATGTAACATATTATAATTCTGTTTAAGTGGCACGATGATCTATTGATAGCGTTGGCATGCACAAAAAGACTACGAATCAACAATGCAACAAAAGATACTGTAAGTTTACATTATATTATTAATAATAATAAAATAAAAGGGTTTAGCTTTCGTGTTACACCGTGTTATATAAGCAGTAAACTGACATTGAAAAGGAATTCGGCTCGACCGGGACTCGAACCCGGATCTTTGGTTTCCCAGACCACTGCGTTAACCATTACGCTACCGAGACTCCTTACGAGACAGCGTAATGGTTAACGCAGTGGTCTGGGAAACCAAAGATCCGGGTTAGAGTCCCGGTCGAGCCGAATTCCTTTTCAATCTCAGTTTACTGCTTATATAACACGGTGTAACACGAAAGCTAAACCCTTTCATTAAAACTTCCCGTGTAAAATAGGCGTTAAATTACAAACTCTCAATAATAAAATAGTTTGTATTAAGAGGCTACAAAAGGTATACATGCCGAATAGCGTGGTCCTCTGACAGTACAGAAAATTTTGTCAGTATTACAGTACACAGTTATTTACAGTATTATTTAAAATTTTCTAAAAAATACATTTTTAATGGAATAATTTATTTTGTATTATATTTTTAGATGACGGTGTTTTTACTTCATTTAATACATAACAGTCCTGAGATTACATTCGGTGGTTACATTAATGTTGGTCGAAGCCTTTTAAGCACGGTAATGGTATTATAAATATAATATTGTATTATATTACATTTTTTCATTATTTAAATTGATATTATATAATGTGTGGTGTGTGTGTGTGTGTGTGTGAATAAATAATTCATTGTTATTTCTCTTTCAGCTTTTCTCCGCCTTTATTACATACTCTGTCGTAATCTTACAATTAAAAGCATATGAGAAAATAAATGTTACATTTGAAGATGTTTTAAATATAAGTGATCATTTTTATTCTATGAAAAAAAATTAGCATGGAGTAAAATTATTATTCTTATAGGTCAAAAATAGTAATTATTAAAGACAATGCTAATTTATGGAATAACTGAAAATCAACGGATTCATTCTAATTGCTTTTTATATTTATATAACATTTGATGCAATTTGTTACTTGTTACGCAATTTGTTACGTCTTATTTTATTTTAATTTAATTTTATTTATATTTTATTTATCAAAGATAGTATTATTATAGTTCAATTAATATGTTGTGAGATGATCAATGCTCTAAATTATATAAATTTTTAATCTGAAAATAATTGTATTATTTGTATATTATAAGATAAAGAATTCACAATAGAGTTTATATTTTATTATGTTTTAGTAAATTATAATATTGTTTAAAGCATGTTGTGAAATGTTGTGAATGTTTTTTATAATCGATTTAATTTGGAAACATCCTTCGTCACTATGTCTATTAAGTATATTAATTCATTACAAATTCATGTTATATAATATGAAAACATAATAACAAGCAAACAAGAAACAATAAAATGATATAATATAAAAATAATTATATAGCTTACAAATAAAAAGGTTATCAGTATAAAAGCTTTTCTTTTCTTTTTAAATTATATAAGAAGAAAAATGTGTTTTACGTAATGGAATATTTACTCTGCAAAATGAAATGTGTTCAAATTATACATTTTGTAATTTCATGTTATTGAATTACGGTGTGCTAACATTTCAGAATACTTTTAGTGGAAGCCGTTTATCAGCTAAGTAATATTAATTCTGTAACAATAAAATATAAAATTTTAATAATTAAATTTTAAAAAGAAACTATTTATCATAAATTGATTGTGAATGTGCAATCAATTAATTTTATGGTTCTATATCTGTCTCCACTATATGTATTAAAAAAAATCAATTACCTATACATAATATTTTAGCAAAATAGCTAGAATTTTGTAATTCTCTGTAGTTTTTGTTTTCAGTACAGAAAATAATGTATCAAAATGCCTTACTAAATGAACTTCGACCTTTATTTTTACTTCAAATGATTCTTGGTTGGCATCCGGCACGTCAAACTATTACTAGTAAAGGGTTACATTTAGAAATTCGCTTATTTTCTTGGCAATTTTTCTACTCAGGAATTGTTCTTTCTCTTCAATTAGGTAATGCCTGTTATCTTTTTCATTCAGTGTTAAAGGTAAGCATACATTTATTTTGAAATAAATTGCAGTACAATAAATATTTCTGCTTTAATCTTCGTTGTTCTTCTATATTTCAGTCTATTTCCCTTACAAAACCAGAAATTCAATTTTTATGTTATTTCTTTATAATAATGAAAACTTTTCCCGATGTTTCTCCAATTCTTGTTATTATTCAAAAACCATTTCAAATCTCTTTTTATAATGACTGGACAGCATTGCAGGTAACTTTAAAATAGCTATACTGTAAATAATTTTTGGATAGAATTATTTTAATGCATAATTAACATTTTTTTTTTCAGTCTCAAATAGAAACATGTAGCATATCTGGAAAATCTTTAGCTTTAAAATTAAAAAAACAAGTATTTATTAGAACAATTGTCATATTTTTTGCTGTAATCATAGTGCTTTTTATACGATCACAAAATATTGCACAAGTGTCAGCATTTCACAACATTCATATTATTTTAAGTTTGATTAAAGAAGCTCTTGTGTTTTCTTGGTGGCATTATTTATGCAAAGCTTTGAGAAATATATCATCACATTTGCTACGAGAATTTTGTGTAAGTAATGACATATATGTATTATTTACCTCATATATATTTTTTTTAAACACGTTGCATATTAACTTTTGTTACGTTATATAAATTTATATTTTTTACTGTAAAGTACTTGTAGATTTTACTTATTCTTTAAAAATTCTGCACGATAAATTATATAAGCATCATCATGATCGCTAAGCGCAATCCTTATTCTAGTTTCTGAGAAGGGGCTATTTTCAAAAGACATTGCAAAAATTGTAATTAGTTCAATATTCACCTCTCTACTTTTTTAATATTATGCCTTTGGTGAAAAGATATCAAACAGCCGTCTATAAGTATCCTGCAGTATAGGCAACAATTGCGGTACGCATGAAGTGCGTATGCATATACTTTACAGGGGCTGTCATGATTTTGTGAGAGATATATTATATATACATAATAAAACAATAATTATAATAATAATAATAAAAGTGTTTCTACTTTTAAAAGCTCTAACATTTTTTATCTTTCGTTTTATAGCTAATGATGGAGTTCAATGAAGAAGGCAAGAGTAACAAATTATTAACTAAAGCAGTATTAAATTTGCGTTCTCCATGGTTACAATATTTCAAATTAGTGCAAAGATCTGGTTCTTCATTATCCGTAATTCTGAGTGTTATAGTAATTTATAGTTTCTTTCGTTTACTATTTACTGCTTACATTATAATTACGGTAGCAGACAACAGAATTTTAAATATCTTTGGAGGTATTTTTACCACCAGTACTGTTGCATTAATAGTTTTGTGCCAAGCAACACATAATTTACAAGCTGGGGTAAAAATAAATATTGAATTACTTTTGTATAATTTTTTTTAACTTCAATTGTTTTTTAATTTCAGATTCACCAAGATTTATTGCAAGCACTTCAATGTGTAAAAAAATTAAGAATCAATAATACAGCAAAACACGAAGTAAGTTTTTGTTTAATTTAATTTATTTCATTTTTTTTGTATAATTACACAAAATTATATATTTCAATACAATTTTATATATTCATAGTAAGAATGAATCTTTTGTGACTGTTTATGAAATTAATATTGGTGCAATGAGAATGAGAATATTTTCTAAAACGTTTCCATATTTTAATCATTAAAATTTGTTTATTTTTAGATAAATGATTTCTTGTTGCATTTGTTGGAAAATAGACCGGAAGTAACTTTCAGTGGTTACATTAGTGCTGGAAGACAACTCATGATGACGGTAAATAGCTTTATTATTATTTTTTTTTTTTTAGATGTTTATATATTATACTATATTTTTCTTTTTTATAAATATAAATTGTTAAAATTTATTGATCAGAGAAATAGCAAAATAAAATAATTAATTTAGATCTATTAAAATCATTATACAAATCAATTTAGAAAAACTTAAATAAAATGATTACTGTTTATTTAATTTTTATCAATTCAATAATATAGTTTAAATTAAAAAAATGACATTTGTGAAGGAAATTAATAAAGAAAAGTTCAAGAGAATTTTACTACTACAAATAATTAATATTCAAACTTTATATTGTAATTCTTATCAATTATATTAATTTTTTTCGTCTTCTTCTTCAGGTTATTGCTGCATTTATTACATACATAACTGTCATTCTTCAAATACAACAAATTTCCAAATCAATTAGCTTTGAACAAATTTTAGAAATCAATAAAATAATTTTTAGTTGATTGATTTGCTGTTAGTGTTATGTGCTACTCTAAGATAGAAAATAACATCTATTTGATGCAAAAATAAATTTAATTTGAATTTTTATTCTTTTGACGTTATTTGAATACCTGTGAAATTAATAGATACATAGTATTAAAAATAACATCATTTAATGGCAAAGCTGGAGAATTCTTTTTCTTTGTAAGTCCAAATTAATTGTTATAAACTCTCCTACACACACACACACACACACACACACACACACACACACACACACACACACACACACACACACACACACACACACACACACACACACACACACACACACACACACACACACACACACACACAAATATATATATATATATATATATATATATATATATATATATATGTATGTATGTATGTATATATGTATATATATATATATATATATATATATATATATATATATATATATATATATATATATATATATATATATATATATATATATATATATGTCATCAAAGTTTTTAAAAATATTTCCATTGAAATTATATAAATATATTAAAACTCACTCGAGAGCAAATTGTCTTTTAGATCACCTCCTACGAACAACACCGGGTATGAAGTATCGTAGCCTTGGATTTTTTCTTGTAACGATTCGTTCCAATTCCAAAACACAAAATCTTGTTTTCTTTTCTTTGCTTCAATTAACATAGATCTAAAAGCCTGTGTGGAAAATTAATAAATAAATTAAATATACTACCTATATGTACATGATAGCCAGAATTGAGATATTAAAAAATATATAGACATAGATCTATATTTTATTTAACGAGAATACAATTTCTTTATATTCCTATTACATAATCCTTGACTATATAACAGCCATATTATTGATTATTATTATTTATTGCTTTTGTATGTATATAATATGGTGGAATAAATAAATAGATAATTATTGTATATAAGCATAATTTAAATGAAAACACATATATCATGTTATATATAGTTACCTTTACTGCAGTAAAATCTATATTTTGAATATTTGATCCATCCAAAACAATGACATCAGATTGTAACTTGAACGTGTGTTTTGTCACCATTTTCTTCACGTTTTCGGCTGCAGGATAAGTTATTGCACGGTCAGGAGACATCACGATCACTTTTTTGTCTTCAAGCTGGAAAATAATATCAATGAATTAATTCACTAAAAATATTACGTTGGAAATTTCAGGCAATTAAAATTAAAAAAAAAAAAAATCAAGTTCATAAGCATTTATTGCTGATCAAAATCAGTTTAATTATGGACATACGTTGTAATTTAATTAATATGATTCACGATTATATAAAATAAAAGTTTTAAAAAGCTAATACTTACATTAAAAGAATCTATTCTTAATTTTGGTCTTGCTGCACGTTTTAGTATAAAAATCATATTAAATATAATTCCAACAATCATACCATAGTCAAGACCAATTATTAAACTAGCAAAAAATGTAAAGTAGAATGGAATTAAGTCACTTTCTGTAAAACATGCAAAATGTTACATTAATCTGTAGAAGTTTTTAAGAATTTGCAGTATATTGATCATACTTACTACAGTTAGAGATCCAAAGATGAATTGTATTTTTATGTATTTGGATAATTATGTATACAGCAACAATAATTACTGCAGCCATTGTTGCATTAGGTAAATATTGAAGCGTAGAAGCGAAAAGACCCAAACACAGTAATACCACTGAACCTAATAATAATAATAATAAATAAAGCTAAAATTAAAAAAAAAAAAAAAAAAGTATATCTTTAAAAGAAAAAAAAATCCTCTCAATGAAAAATCATGAAATGGAACTATTGTACAGTACGTACATCCACACAATATGTCCCTTCAGTATTCTCACAAACTGGAGAGAAAACTTGTAAAGTAGGCAACCTGCGCTACAATTTCTAATGCGGACCCAGAATTGATGACGTCATGAATTCCTAAAGTTGCCTACTTTACAGTTTTTCTAAACCCAGTTTGTGAGGCTCTGAGGGGCAAAATATGTGTATATGTCCCATCTTATAATTTTTTCGTTTTTGAATACATTTTTGAAGCCAGTATCCCTTTCAGCTATAAGAATATATAAATAAAAAAATAGCAATATAGATGATTTTTTATAAAAATAAAAGTAAAAATAAAAGTAAAATAAAAGTTTACGATTTCATACCAGTGACTATGCCTCCGAGTGTAGTTCGCACACCCGATTTTTTGTTGACTGCAGATCTTGTCATTGAAGGAGCCACAGGAATTGATTGAACAAACGAGCTCAAAATATTGCATACTCCAACAGTCAACATCTCTTGTGAAAAATCAATTGATCTATCACTTTCTGAAATAATAATAATTGTCCTGATATTTCAAAATTATAAAAGAAATCTTAACATTTAATAAAATTATTACCAAACAATTTACAAGTAGAGATAGTTTCTAATAGAGTTAGAATTGGAACTGTCAATGCTGGAAGAAGTTCCATGGCAGCTTCAGTAAAACTTAAAGTTGCATTTCCTTTATTCACTTCAAAAGGTGGAGGTTTAAACTCCGGCAGACCTTCTTTTATATCAGCTTAAAAAAAAAAAAAAGGATAAATATAATTTTTATGGGTACATTTAAGTTTCTTTATTTCTCATAAAAAGAATAAATCGAATATATTATATATTATGTAAATTTGTTTGAACTTTAAATTTTCATTTATTTAAGTTGTTTTAAGCACATTAAATCTATACATTATTATTTAACTATATGCTCACGCTCACTTCAATGATAATTATAAACTGCAACACAACACAATTAACACATTATAATTATGTTTATTTACCAAATAAAACACCTACAAAAATATTACATCGGTATATACACGTCACTAGGCCTATTAATTCTAAATTTCTAAGTTTTAAGAAATTTCCCTTTACTATATTTTTACTACAATATTTTATTTGATATAAATACCTGGGACTCCGACTGGTGGTTCTCCACCTGGTGACGTCAGAGATGCAACTATCGCGGTGCTTATAATCACAACAATTGCGTTGCGTCCCAGTGACAAATATCGCAACGCTCCACGCATTATTTTTTCTTTTCTCGTAATTTGACGTCCATCATCAGTAGGCACTTCAGAATATTTATAGATGAACTGTCATGATATTCATCATATAATTATATAACATTCAATAAATAAAGTTTTTTTTTTAAATGTATTATGGGACAAAGCTTTAATATAGGGGTTCTTTATTTATTTTTTATAAAGATCGTCGAATGTAAGGAAATAAACAATTTAACTTTATATAATTATATGCGGCTAGTATACATATATAGTAGTGCCATGCTATATGTAGCGTATATATTCATTTGCCCTAATCATGTTTCAAATACTTTATTATAAAAGTAAAAATAGAAAATGACTGCAGTTTAAAAAAATCAAGATGTATTATGTAGATGATATGACAAAAACTTCACAACATATTATATTCTTACGTCAAGTGCAAGTAGAACGATGATACAAGACACTCCAAGCACTGTATCCCACAGCTTGATGTCACCAATATTGTTGATAATATTAATCCAATAATCAAGAAAAGTTTCTCCTCCACCCTCAATGCCCAGAAGACCTGGCAGTTGCCCGCTAATCACGGTCAGTCCTGCCGCGGACATGAATCCCGCAAGCACTGGTGCCGACACAAACTCAACGATGAACTCTGCAACAGAATTTACTCATTTATCATTATACAAGCCATTTATACAAATAAAATACATGAATAAGTTGATAATTTATTTACATTATGAAGAAAGACATGGAAAAAAAATGCAGAGAAAAAAAAGTATAAAACTTTAGAGAGAGCCGCTCTGCTTATTTCTCATTATGAGTGACAATTGGTGGAGCTCACATTATAGGTTCATACTCGTTTGCGGGATTGACTCAACATGCACACACAAACCGAAGTACGATCAGTACCCTAGGTATATAGTGCCGGATCCCTGTCCTACATATATCGTAATGGTAATCACGCTGGCTAAATAATTTATACTTCCTAAACTTTTTAAGCTTAAAAAAAAAAAAAAAAAAAAAAAAAAAATCGATCAATGAGACAATGTGATTACTCAGGAACTTGGTTACGCGATGATGGATCAGCAGTCAGCACCACGTCTTACAAACATGATGACTGCGGTTGTGTGTTGTCGAGTCAAGCCTGCAAAGCAGTGACCCTACTGTAAGCACCACTCACGTGCCCCTGACGTGAGTGTGAGAAATGAGCTGGCTCTCTTTCTTATATAGTTCTAATAAGAGTTAAATATTTGAGATTCTTGTGTACATACATACATAGCGTTTTAGCGTCGCTTTCATGAAGAGCGCTATTATACAGTATAAACCTTACTTCTCTCTCTCTCTCTCTCTCTCTCTCTCTCTCAAAAAAATAAAAAAAATTATATTAACATTTTCCTGAATTTGAGCCTAAATTTGACGGCTTAATTATGCTCAGAATTCACTATTTAAAATTTTATACAGAGCTTTGTATACTTGCCTAAATTTAGTAGAGCTACAACAGTTACACAGCATCCAGAAAGAAAGCAAATTAAAATTGCAATCTCTGGTCCAAATTTATCGGTAAACGGTCTTGTGAGAACTGACAATATCACAGTAGGACCAATTGAAGTATGTATGGTAGGGCCCAATATTGCATAAATAAAGCAGCTCAGAAATGAAGAATATAATCCGTACTAAAAATAAACAAAATTAGCAAGTCAAAAATAGAAACATAATTGGTAGAAATAACATAATAACAACAGCATTTTTATATTTTTATTTTTACTATAATAGCAAAAAAATTGGAGGCAAAAAAAATATATTGATCTTGAATACAGTCTTTTCATGGAGAGATTGAAATCAGAATAAACTCAGATCAGAAATAATATAAAAATCTTGAGACCTATATATAATAATAGTAGGATCATAAAAATTCTTGCACTTATAAATGACACGTACGTACGGGCAAGGTTAAGTTTAAATAAGGATAGGACCAATTTTTGATGATATTTTGAACTATTTGAGGGAGCTCATCATGTGAGAATTGCATTCGTCAAAATAAGACCTGAGGAGGCACTCCTGCCAAGGTGGCGATGGCGATGCACTGCGGGATGACCGTCAAAGCCACGGTAAATCCCGCGATTACGTCATTAGTTAGCGCTGTCACATTATAATATCGCAAAAACGTAATGATGGGCAGCCGCCGTTCCCAGAATTTCGAACTTCTAAAAGTGCGATATTTTTTCCCCGTCCATCTTGAAAATTTTGATGATGAGACTAAAGTAAAAAAAAGTATAAAAATAATAATTTAAAATACGTACGCTCTGCATACAAATGATTAAAAAAAAACTGAATAAAAATGTTTCTATAAATATAAAGCACTATAATATAAATATATTTAATTTTTTAGTTCTGACGAAACTTTTACTAATAAAAACAATAAAATATGTGCACTTACAGTTTGCCATATGGCTTTTGAAAATATGTAATATTTCAATTAAAACCCCTCTCACTACAGAAAACTTACTGCTGTTGTGCAAATATACAGTACAGTATGTAAAAACATAATCAATAATTGTATAAGCTTATCCATATTTTGATATCTATCATATTATTAAATCAGTGCATTACTGTTTATATAATCTAAAAATAAAATTGTTATATTTAATCTTCATTTATTATCTCAGACAAAGTTGTTGTCTATATAATATTATCTCAAGTTTAAGTGGGAAATAAGAATTTACAAATTTTATCACTAAAAAATGTGTGTTATTTAACAATTATTTCACTCAAGCTAAAATATGTTTAGAAGCTATATATTAAAAATTAAAATAAATATTAATTCAACGCACCTGTCATAAACAATTTGTGGAAGTAAGCCAAGATGACTGCTTTCCAGTACTTAGGTTATGAGCTGCGGCTTACATGACCAAATACCCAAAACACCACATTTCTCTGGGCTCCTACTCCTACTACAGGACCTGTATGACTCACAGACCACTATCAACAAATGGCCTAACTGACTGGCCTGTCATCTCTCCACACAGGTAACACACATGCTCAAACATGCTGAGACATATCACCACTCAAAACCACACACCTACTAGCTGGCCATCAACACCAGTCACTATGAGCTTGCTAATCCTCCACATGTCAGACAAGTACACTCCCTCCGAATAAATCTGACCAGTTGTGTTAAAGTTTCCTCATATATTTAACATTTGGAGACATGAACACTGCGGTCAGATTTATTCGGGGGGGGGGGGGGGGGGGGGGGGGGAGTGTATGTACACTAGCCACTACGCCACATCCATCATACTTAACTATTATTACAATATTGTAATCAAAGAAAGGATAGGAGAAACCAACAAGCGCCTTACCATGATGAGGTCCTTAGCTTGGTACCAAGTTACGGGTAAGGCACTAGTTGGTTTCTCCTATCCTTTCTATGTTTACATATCCAAAATCCAAATGGTTTAACCTTTCCTAATTAATTATATATTATTACAATATTGGCAAGGATCTCAATGCAAATAAACTAATTATAATTAAAGTTGATTGTTTTTATTTAACAAAACCAAAAAACAAATATTAACAAATCACACATACACATTTTCATTTATAACCTAACTGATGTTTTTCTATAATTAAAATTCACACATTGTAATGAATGATAGGGTTTGTTTGTTTTCCAATAAGTTTTTAGCGCATATAAATTAACGTCAGTTTGGTTGGGCTTTCACACACAAAGGAATGTTTCAAATAACATTGTAATAATTTTACACCATATTTCTTATTTTAAAGAAATCTATACCTATAAATATATTATGTTTGTTTCTTATTTTAAATATCAACCTTCAGTATACGTAAAATAGGATTATCATGTTGTTGTTGCGTTCATAGAAAATTTGTGTAATAAATTAACATTTCATAGTTTCAATTTATGGTTTAATGATTTATATTGAATTATAATTTTGAAATCTGCAGATTTTTAAACTTGCACAATTACAGAGTTACAAAAATGAAATTATATTAATTTTTGTATTATGTAGTATTGTAATTTCTATTCTTTTGTACTCATTTTAAAAATCTAACAGTATTTAATTCAATTTTGAACCCATATGAACCTATAAGATCAAAAATTTACAAATCAATGTTGGCTAGCATTCTAACAGTGGAACATTATTTTATTAAGGTATAAGTAGTGCAAAGTTAGGAGAGAAAAAAATAGCAAAACATATATGTGTAATGTTGTTTATAAGAAAAATGAATATGACGTTCACAGGACTGTAACAAAACAAAGATCCCTTTTTTAAATAACACGACGATCTTGGATATGTAAATCATTGTTAGTGTTTTACTATTTATCACTGTGAACTTTGCATAAGAGAGCAACACTATGATTGAATCTAAACCTTTTTATGACAATAACTCTATGCTCAATTACATTATTTTTGATCTAGTTTAAGTATTTACGCTTTTGTTCACTTTTTTCATATTGTTTGAGATAATACAACCAAAGAAAGGCAAAATTTCAAATAGTTGCTGAAAGAATTACATGCATATTACATTCCACAGATCTGATATAATATTACGAGTAAAAAAAATTATATTTATTTCTGATTTTTCATATTTTAATAAAATTTAAAACTACATATCAACTTTTATAAACACTTACAGATTCTTTTTATTGCTTTACAAAATTCAGCCACTTATAGGAGGCTATATGTTTTGACTATACATTTTTCTATAAATTTAAATAATAAATTTGAAAATTATAAAAAATGTTTTGCAATATAAATAATAAGACAAAAATCACAAAAAGAAGAGAATTGATTATATAGGATTAGATCCTAATTTTTTAAATAATTAATAATGTATTTTAAACATGTAAAATTTTTCAAATAAATACTTTACATAAAACTTTTAAACTAAAGAAAACATAAATAACATCAATAATATTTATGTATTTACAAATTTTTTTATGGTGTTTATACATCACTTATCAGCATGAGATAAAGTTTTAAACTTACATCTAAATTTATATTCTAACTATCATTTTTAAATAATTATCTAGATTTGTTTTTAAAGGTCAAAATTTAAAATTGCACGTGATAAAATTGTGAAAAATCCTGAGTAATGATGATTTATGTAGTATTTATGGAGAAGAAAAAGAAAAAGAAAAAATCTTGACTAAATCAAGATACTCTTATTACTAGCTACAAGGCATTAAATTTCCCACCTCATGCTGAAGGTGCAAGATTAAGTTACAAAGGAAAATTTCACACATAAATTTTCACTCTATAGTTCAAAATAGCTGCATATAAAGAATGTAAAAAACAGCACACCTATAATGAGCAAGACGGCTGCCCATGATGGAATTGTACCTGAAAACACAAAAACAGTAACATTTAGACACATGGAATAAGTGTATGGTCCTAACGCAATTATTGGCAGACATGCTAATGAAAACTTCTCATGAACCAATGAAGTTAAAGAGATGAAACTTGAAAATTTTGGGGATCAAATTGGATTTGGTGATGCCATTAAAATTGCTTTCTACTCAATATTTCTTTAAGTGCTATTCATTAAGAATTGACCTTTTTCATTCTATCAGTCATTATATGTAGACTGCCATTTACTGTGTAAGGACTTTAATTAGGAATAATTTGATACAAGTTATTAATAAAACTTTTTAATTGGCTAATGAAGGCAATTATCAACATTTTATTTTATTTGTAAATACTAAAGGCATGCAATTGTAAATAATAGATATAGAAGACTTGAAACAAAGCCTACATACAAGTTACAATCTGCCGACAATAAAGTTTTTGTTTATATGTGCTCACTGTTGAGCATTCTGCACATGCATAAACTGTATACTTGATCAATGCAGCGCATGTATTTCCCATAAGACTAACATTACAAATTTGGCGCAAGTTTTTGAATGGTAAAATATATCACAGTCGAGTGCACATTAAAGCGATACTTAACCCTAAAAAATAAGCATTTTTTGTTCTTTTCTAAAACAATTCAATAGTAATCAGTCGTTTATTTGACTTTTTTAGTCCGCGAGATAAGCGAGCCCTGCAAGGGTAACGATATGGAGTACACGCCCCTCTACTATGAGAGTAAAAAATATGTACCCCTTGCTCTACCTGCTAAGCTTACCTGAAAAGGTGTACAGATTGTTTACTCACACAGTAAAGGAAATCTCTGACGTCAGAGATTTCCTCTTTACCCTTGAGGGGTTCGCTTATCCCGCGGGCTGGAAAAGTAAAATAAACGACTGATTTCTATTTAATTATTTTAGAGAAGAATAAAAATTACTTATTTTTAGGGTTAAGTATCGCTTTAAATCTCAAGACGATATGAACAATGTATAGTATGTAATTTGCAAGTTGGCTTCTTTACTTGTCAATATTGGTGGATAGATATAAGACGAGATGCTGGTACAGTATCTTAAGAACAAAATGTTTCTTCAACACTATCAGATTACTCTACAATAATTTATACAGAAAAATGCAATATTGCTGGTAAAAGATTTGACCGAGAAATAAGTTGAACTCACCTCTTTCAGTTACACTATGGATGCACACTTGATTATCAACAGAAATGCTGACAACAGAAGCTTCTGTCCCACTGCCAGTAACTGCTGAGCCTCTATCAGCACATGGCAAGAAGGAGAGACCAGTCACAAACATGGAGTGAGCTCCAGCCACGTGTAGCACCCTCTGCAATTACCAAAATAAGACATAACTCAATATTTATGTAATTACAGTATTACTAGTTTAAACAGCATGATTTTTTGTTTTTTATCTTTAACATACTAGAAGGTTAACACAATACAAAGGTGCCAGGTGTTTCGCGAGCTGACAACACAGCATTCAACTCAACTCAATTTTTAGCCTCTTTCAATACAAAGTGGCATCCCCTTTGATGTTAGGTTTATAATTTCCGCGAGTGTACTGAAGTAGGTAGTATAGTTACCTGAAGACTAAAAGCTATCAAGACGTGGACACTGCCAGAAAACATGGTTCCAGCAGCAACAAATCTACCATCATCACTGACAGCTAAAGCAGACAGACTCTCATTGAGAGACCAAGACTTGACGAGCGACGCTTCAATAGGACTCCATAACTGAACATATGAGTCAAGTTTTGATCTACGAGCAGGATTGGACAGCATGAAAAGTCGTGAGCGGGATTTGTTGCCTTCAACTGTGCCAAATCTGAAATACAAATTCATTGAACATGTTTTTATTGATTTATTTGTTATTTTTTGAAATATATAAATTGTTTTGTCTACAAAGTGAATTATAAAAATACACACTGCCACACTTCATAAAAAAGTAGTAGGAGAAAAAAAAAAAAAAAAGAAGAAGAAAAAAAAAAAAAAAAAAACGCAGGAAAAGAACTAGTTAATGACATCATGTTAAAGTTCTTAGGTTTAACCTCAAAATAATCCCATGGTTGTTAAGTTTGTTTACAAAATGTTGTGAATATGTGACATTAACTAATGTGTGAAATACAGCATTCTAATTTCTAACAAAATGGTGATTTATAAAACACATAAAATTATACCTGCATCGCTTGAACAAATATTTGACATTTTCTGGAGTTTGCCACTTGAGTTCTCTCACTTTACTGCCTGATGCACAATCCCAAACCATACCAATTCCATCTTTTGATATACTAACAACCTGAAATAATAAACATAGGTATCAAAATAGTATTCACACAAAATGTGTCTTGTAAAATTGTATAACTAGTGTTTAACTAAGAAGACTACATACACATTTATCATCAGGACTGAAGTCAAGGTCATCAATCTCCTTGGTATGAGCTTCAATATCATGTAAAGGTAGCAGTGCAGGAAAAGACCATAGACGTACATGTCCATCAAGTCCTCCTGTAGCCACGATCTTGCCAGAGTTGCTCACACGCACGACACGCTGCAGACACTCATCAGATCTGCAGAAAGTAAAACATTGCAAATTACTGTCAGGATACTTGTAATCTCAAGAATGAATTTTTAAAGCTTGTATTTTTATTATTTATAATTAATAAATTGAGGAGGTTGAGTAAATTTACCCAAAGTCTGTCTGAGTGCTATCTCCTGCTGTTATAGAAAATTCTAATTTCTTGTAAGAATTACTATTTGTATCAACTTTAGGTTTTGTTTTTTCTTCTGGCCCATTTTCAGAAATAGATTTTCCTCGTCTTTTCCTTACATTCTCTTCCTTTCCATCGTCATTTTCTGAAAGTAAGAAGCAATAAAGACATAATTTATTATATTCAAGCATACAGTTTATATGTTTTTATAACATACGGTAACACATTCATCGATATGGTATTGGCTCACCCTCTCAATTGGGTCATTATTTACGTAATCATTATTTTGTTTTGGGGTCTCTCAATATATAAGATTGTGTGTCTTTAAGAGCTCATAGAAGTTGTTTGAAGTTGATCAGGTACCGAGAGCTGAACAATGAGCCCTGCACAAGAGCGTGAAACTCCCATTAAAATACATTAAACTAAATAGACAATGTTTAAAAAAAAAATAATAATAATAATAATGAATGAATGAAAACAAGGGCAAGCCAATACATATATTAAAAGTGTTGTTGAATATACTTACTCTCAGACTGAGCATCTTCAGGTGAACCAATTCTCATAGCTAAATTATACAGCTGACAGTGACTTTCCTGGCCTGCCAATACAAAACTGCGTCGACCATCGCTGTAGCATGCACAGTTCATCACCACACTTGAGCCAGTCTCGTGTCGTACCACCTCCTCTGCCACAAACTTCTGTCCATCATGGGATATTTCAAATATTTCCTGTAAATAGAAAATTACATATCTTAATACTAATAATACTTTAATATTGCAGTTAGTTTAGTATGTATACCTAAGCTAAGTATATTATTATGCCACAGTCAATGGCTTGCAGTATGTACATGTTTGCCTACATACGGTACCAGAAACTCTATTGTTTTGTAAATATGAATTTAATGTTATTATATACATAGGTACAATTTCATAATAGAGTAGTCAATAAGGATTCTCAATTACCAACTTTTTCCACAAATAAAAATATTAACCAGGGGACAAATTAAATTATGCAAATATTTCTCAACAAAATCGATATTTAACACACAGGATTATAGCATAAAGCATACATATGTACAGTATGCATATGTTACAACTTACGCATGCATTAAAATTCAACAAAATTTTTGGGAATTAACACATCAAAAGTATGGATATAAATATAGATGAGAATACTACACTTAAAAAATTCAAAGAAAGTGGAACAGGAGTGATGATAAAGCACTTACAAAACCATTCTTGACACCGGTTTTAGCTGACCCACCACCGCCCGCTACTAAAACGTGACGGCTAGACAACGTTTCTACGCAGTATAGTGGAAAATTTACACGAGCCAGTAGGCCTTCTTTACTTCTACGTGTTTTAGACATTTTTAGCTCTCCAATGTTAGTTTAAACTAAATAATATCAAATAATCACATAACTTCCACGTTGCACAATTTTGTAATCTGTTATTTTCGTTGTCAGCTGTTTTTTTTTCTATCGAAGAGCCACCTATAGGCGAAATGTAAAAGGATAAAGCGCATAGGTAATTTAAAAATTTAAACCATGAGATGAGGATCATGAGGATGTAATGATATGTGATCTCTATATATTGTGATTATTATATATATGACCCAAGGCAAGGCATGCCCAAGGGCGTATTCGCCCCCCCCCCCCCATCAGGACTGTAAAGGCATGGGTAAATTAAGGTGTGTCTGTGTTACCCCCTTTACCAATGCTTTCCATGACTGGGCTCCTCTCCCCGTTGCAATTAAATATAACAAGTAATTTAAAGACAAAAATCTCACTCATTTGAAACAATATTAACATTTTTTTTAATTTTGTACGTTTGGTTAGAGAGTGGACTTGATTGCAATGACATAGGAATTAAAAATACTATTTTATAATACGACAAACATATAAAAATTAATATGACAAAATAGAGCAATACACGTCGCCAATATAATAAAACTCTCGTCTCCGACAGAGACATTATGGCATTGAAACACTATTATATTAGTGGAGTAAAGCTAAGTTTGTCGATGTGCTTTTTTGGCCAATTCACCCTATCTGTGGCTGTGTGGCACTTACTTATTTATTTTTATTAAAAGTAGATTTATCAGTTAAAAACAAATACATATTATTTGGAAGATTTGAGATGCATTTATTTTGAAACAACAGAAAAAACATGTACATTTTTCATTAGGTCATCAACGTCAACCAGATCACCTTTTATATTTGCTCGTTTAGCCATTTTGTTAGCTGTTATGGCAGATTGCTTCATCCAATTTGGCATGTTTTGCATTTCTTGATGACAAGAGCAGAAGATAACTTCATTGACTTCACCATCAAGTGGAACTAACAATACACTGCTGAATAATGCTTGGACGGCATTCAATGTTTCTTGGCGTATTGTTGGATCACGACACACCAAATTTAAAACAAACATGCCTGCAGCAAAAGAAGCAATCATTAATTTCAAATAACAAAAAAATTAAAGCTCTGATTATCCGTATTTTTAAATATATACCAAATATAGTTTCTGGGATGGACTTTTTAATTTAATTAATTATTATTTTGTAATTTAGTTTTAACATTTAACTTAATTTTTAAACATTGGTGCCTACACTTCAAGTTGGAGTTTCTATAATTTCTATAGTCAACATAAGTGGAGTTTGTGCACTTTCCAGAACTAAGCATGCCACAGCTAATGGAACTTTTGAAAAAAAAAAATTCAAAAAAAATTTTTTTCAAAAAAAAAAAAAAAAAAAAAAAAGGACATCGATTGTGTTGCGAACAATATGATTGTGTAACTCGTATTTTGTCAGGCGAAGCAAAATGTGTAAGTCGTTTTTTGTCATGCTAAGCAATGTGTATCTCGTTTTTTGTCAGGCGAAGCAATATGTGTAAGTCAAGCGCCATCTCCATTACGTTCGGGAACGACTTACACATTTTGCGTAGCTTGACAAAAAACGAGATACACATATTGCTTAGCGTGACAAAAAACGACTTACACATTTTGCTTTGCCTGACAAAATACGAATTACACATATTGTTCGCAACACAATCAATATATATTTGAAGAGAGTGGAATACTATATTAGTGGAAATTTGCATTATACAACATACAGAAAATACTCATAAACGTGCAAGAGTTATTTGGATTTATTTGTAAAACAAGAAACAAGGTAAGTTATATTTTTCATTATTATTTATTCAAAAATAAATAAATAAATCTCTCTAAAATTAAATTTAGATCTCTTAGATTAATTTTGGTCTCTTAAATTTCTCTTTACTGCACTCATTCATTCCATACACCATGGCAGCAAACTGTGCAGATGCTCCGGCATTATTGAAAAGTATAAAACATACACAAACTCTAATTGTAGTGACTGAGGAAAGAGTAGGAACTCCAATTTGTAAAGGAGACATTGATCTCTGATAAATTTTTAGATTCTTACCTTTATCAGACAAAATTGCTCGAACAGATTTCAGGACTTTCTCTGTAACAAATTCTTTTGGTGGGCAACTCATTCCAAGAGTTGTATCTTTGTTGTCAACATCAAATAGAACTGTATCAAACTTCTTGCCTAAAAAATCAATAAGAGAAGAAAAAAAGTCTAAAATATTACAAAATAATAGATGGATACCAATATGTATTTGAAACCATATACTGTAATCCCTTTGAGGGGGTGAGCTTGAATGAACCCTGTATTTAATATAAATAATAAGAAAAAAACATTTGGTTTAATATGCAAATCAAAGAAAAGTAATAGATTATATAATTCATGTTATATTGAAATTTATATTATGCAAAAATCTTTAATTAAAATAGATACAAAAAGGGGGGACGCAAATTTGCAAGCTCAAGGCTGCAAATGAGACCCTCACAGCCTTGAGCTTGCAAATTTGCCTCCCCCCTTTTTGAATCTATTTTAATTAAAGATTTTTGCGTAATATAAATTTTATTATAACGTGCTTTAATTATATAATATATTACTTTTCTTTGATTTGCCAACCCTGTATTTAATTTAGTTACGAGTTACGAGCCATGATGTACCACATCACAGGTCTCTGAGCTCCTAATACTATACACCTTCCATCTTACTTTGAAGGAGCTGTAGTCTAACTCCTGTACCAAGCTATCTCTCTATCACACTGGTAACTCATACATTGGGACATCACTGCTCAACACCATGCACCTACTTGGCTTGGTATCAAACTCTGATCCTCCAAGTGTTAGACAAGCACTCTTAATGTTGATAATAACTGTAAATATAATTAACATACCTGATGCTTCAGCCTCAGAGATGTATTTCAATCCATCGCCAATATTTATTTTTAATCTTTCTCCTTGTACGAGTCCAAAATACTCTGTAGCAATCTGAACCAACTCAGAATCAATTTCAACTGCTGTCACTTTACTCTGAAATTACATCAAAACAATCAAAATAGTTACAACAATAATAAAATGTGGCACCGATTAAAGTCTGAACCATATTAATTTAATCACAAAGGTTTCAGAAAACAAGCATTTCACAGAATCGAGAGTGCATAATATGGCAGCTGCAAAATTGATGATTGAGCAATTTACAAATTTGTAAGTTTAATGTACGCATTGCTTGAGTTATACATATTTAACTTACATTTGTAAAACACTGATGTAAGAAAGTACAGAGGCCTCCTCCTCCCAGGCCTATGACTAGAGCTTCTGGATCACTGTGTAGAGCAAGACTTAATGACATTAGGCGATGGTGCTCACAGGATAAGTAAGTAGTGTCTACTATTAACTTCTTGGTGTTCTTACTTCCCTTGTTTCTTCTGCCTGGGTGACGTAAGAGAGCTTCAGATTGCACTACACTTTGGCTTCCCAGGAAAACAAGTCTGCGGACTTTCTGATTTCCACTAACCTGCAAAATACAACATAAAGTTATAAATTTTGTTAGGAAAACAGTCTTACAGCCTTACATAAATTGAGACTACTTTATAGAACAAGCGCATGCTTAAACGCAGCAAATATTATTATGATTAATAACATTTTTATTATTTTTTGCTCCTTGTTCAGTTAATTGGTCCTGTGTCTGGTAAGATTCCATGCTTGTAAAGGACTTTTTGGAGTTATTAGCAACCAAAACTTTCTGTTGGAGTGTCCCCTTCTATGTATGGTGCCAACTGACCCCTGAGGACCTATACTGACGCTGAGTACTTTAGACTTTAGAAGAAAAAATATCTAGTAACTATATACATCAGAAATAACTGTGAGACAATTAGAGTATGTTAGATTGAGAATTAAAATTTAATCATCATTTTTATGTAACGTATACTCTCATGATACTATATCTCTATTTATTCTGTGATAATTATCAAAGATTTGATACAAAAACACAAAGCTAGTTTAGGAAGAAATTGTGGAATGGGAGATAGTATGAGCTTAGGCCTACACTTACAGGGACACAAGGTAGAGAAAACATTCTAACCCAGTCCAAAATTAAATTAAATTTCAAATCTTTAATAATTATCAACTATTGCATAGACAATTTTTTTGTAATAAACTAATAATAACTATTTATTCTCTTGTATTATATCCTCTGAGAATGGAAATATAAAGTATCTAAACTTAACAATTTACCTCTACATCCTCAATCACAAAATCTCCAGAGAAATCACTGTGACCTTCATAGATAACCTCTCTATGTCCAGCATCTTCACCGATTGATAAAAATGGAATCTGTAATGAATAAAGTTATAGGTGTATAAAATAAATATATATATTTCTCTTGTTAAGATTACTCACCTGTGTATTTGGAGGCATTCCAGGTGGTGCAAGTTGTACAATACAAGAAGCAAGCTCTTCCTTAACTCCATCTAAGCCAGTGTCATATTTGTGACCTCTATGAAGACAAATGATAGCTAATCTCTCAGCACAAGCAGTTTTTAATAACTGACGATGTCCTTCTACAGTTGCAAACATGTATTCTGTCTCCCTAAATTAGTAAAAGTCATCTAGTTATTATTTTATACACACTATAAAGTTAGAGTAGTATAATAAATATTAAGGAAAAATCAACTACGAGATAATTAAAAGATTTGATAGAAAAACCCGTAGATAGATTAGGAAAAATTAAGGAATGGGAGATTAGTCATTACTACGCATCTACCATTCTCCAATTTTTCCTAATCTATGTTTTCAATAAAGTTATAGTAAAATAAAATGAGTAAATTATTTTAATAAATAATTCTTATACAAAAAGTCAAGTACAGAATTGATAATCCAGAAAAAGTATAGTTAAATGTAACAAAATTAGAAAGCCTGCCAGTTTAAACATCTTATCAAAGGAAACAATAGGAAACTGTGATGATGTCCGTAGCTAGGTGAAAATCTTGATGTAACAATTTACACAAATTTTTAATTTATTTAGACATTTTGAGGGCGACCTCTTCCTCAGTTGCTTAGTGTCAGATACTCTATGCATCATAACTTGTTGTTTTCTATTCTTTCCATTGATAGCACAGATGATAACCACTATGGAACACAGGTTAAATATGCAAAACTAAATAATTCAGCACCGTGGCCTCTCCATAGAACTTCTACTATGGCAAAGGCCCTAACTGGTATTTATATCCTTCTTATTTTTAATATTGATTCTTATCACGATTATTTTTTCCTTGTATGAAGGTTGTATATAGATGGCCTGTATCTCAAAATCTAAAAAGAAAACTCCCTAACTTTATGATGGCATTTGAAAGTTTTATAGCAACAGCTACAGTACCTCTTATGATAAAATTTTCAGAATTTTGACCATTAGATAAAAGAGAAAATAATTATTGATATTAACATGGGCTGTTATGAAAATAAAACTTCAAAAAATCATAAAATCTAGTATGGTGACCCCCCAAATTGTTTACATTTTTGAAGATACTTTATCCTAATGTATCACTGTGCAAAATGTCGGCTTTATCTTTTTTTTTTTTTTTTTTTTTTTTTACAACTTTTTAGTCAAATCCCGCAGTAGCTGATTTCCCGCCTTGAATAAATAATAATAATAAAGCAAGATAAATTACCTGCCCTGTGGAACAACAAAGGCAGCAAATCTATAAGCAGAGGACTTGGAGTTTGGTGGTTTATCAATAATAGATATTGTATATCTTGGAGTATCCTCGCCTGGTCTATGTAATTGAATATTGAGATCTTTTTCATTTTTCTCAGCGTCATGGAGGTGAAGTTTGGTTCTTAGTTGCCACGTCACCAATGCTGCTTGTTGCAAGCTCTGTACTTGTTCTTCAATTTCTGCACTGTCCTTGCGACTCACTACGTCTTCTGATAAGCTCAACTCTGTGATCTGTAAAATATTATTGTTTAACAATTTATTGCCAACATTTATAAATATAGTACTATTGAGACATACAGTAAATATCAAATAAAAAAATAAAAAATAAATAAATGTGCATTTTTAGTGAATATCTAATTGATAAGCACAGCTGCATAATTTTGAGTTTTTAATAAAGAGAAAATTTCTTGTCTGAATGTGAATATGATGACAAGATCTATATTTCTATACTTATGGTAAGTAATCGTTCAACCACAGTTAATTTATTTACAATTATGACCAAAATAGATGACTTTAGAGACAATGCCGTCAACTTTGAGTATTAGGCATAGTTATACGTTAAGATTCATAATTATTATACATTTTGCGTAATTTATTTTCGTAATTATTATTACGGTGGGGTGACTTTGGCCCTATGTTGATCCATTTTTAACCCACTATTGAGGAAGACTACAACAAAATTGAGGGGGTAATTTTATTTCATATTCTTACACAGACATTGTCCTGAATCGATACATTGTGAATTTCTATTTTTTGAGTTCATTATGTTTTTTAATTAATTTTTGAAAGTTGCAAAATGACGTCACAGGCTACACCTTATGCATGTGAGCATAGGAAAATGTTGCAGCCAGTGACGTCATTTTGTGACTTTCAAAAATTAATTAAAAATACTTAATCAACTCAGAAATTAAAAAATTCACACATGTATCGATTCAGGACAAAGTACTATTTTAGAATATGAAATAAAATTACACCCCCAAAATTGTTAGCCTTCCTCATTATTGTAGAAATCCCATGATACTAAAATCTAT